>JAQGAK010001761.1:0-27078 GCA_034696945.1 Lipothrix lubbocki | reverse complement strand
TTGCAGGGACACCTTTGCGTGCTACCTTCATTGTGGCAACATTTTCTACTGTTGCTTAGTGCCCGAAACTACCTTATCACTAAAGTAGGACTCCTGGTGTGGGAAAAACGATAAAAATGATAAATCTTCTTACCTTTCCTTGCATAATCAACCGGATGGTGAGGGTAACATTAGGGTCATCAGCAGGTGAAGCCATTATGATGGACGATATTACAATATTACAGATTACTTTTCACTCAATTTATATGGAACAAGTACCAAATATGTTTACAGCAGTAGTAGTTGTTGGAACAGTAACAGTTATACTTAGCTATATAGTTCTTTTATTATATCCAGTTGACAACAGCGGTTAGACGCATAGGTTGGTATTATTACGCTCCAGGTTTACGGTGATATACGTTCACATACACAAAAATTGAAGGGGCAAGTGGTATACCTGTAAAACAAACAGAAAATTGATTATTAATTACTTTTATTATTACATTTCCCATTTTAAACCACAATAATGCATTTCAATAACCTTCAAAACTCTTTTATCCACCAATGAATATCTACTTATCACCTTATTTCGTAATAATACATGCTTTTCATTGAAGTTGAGTTCGCAGTATTCATGTTTTACCAAGTAGTACACAAGCTTCGTATTAAAACCATCAGAAGTGTGTACAGACACTATAGACATAGACTAATCGAGGGTGAATGCACAACAAACAGGGCCACAAAACAACAAAAGTGCCTCTTTCAAGAACTTACACAGAATATCTCCTTTTATTCAAAACTAGATCCATTATCCATCACTAGATACTCAAAACTAATTAAATCAAGTCAGCGTGCTTCTATTGTAGTAGCGGATGTCAACATTTGACTTTCCAGTCACCCACTAAAGTATTATGTACCTACTACAGATTATTTCCACTCTTGTCTCAAAACAATCAAAGATTGGACTATACTTACATAGACTCAACTAATTTCTATCTACAGTTCTTCTTACTAGATAAAAGACACATGGTGTCATCAAAAGCCATGATGACTCGCTTTTCATAGTACTTATATAATGGTTACAAGCCCCTTTTAGATGTTTAACTAACTCACAAAAGCCTCAAGCACAATCAATTTTACAAAGCTGGATTTTGCACGGTGACTAACACACAATCAGGAGATCAAGCCTAACATTATAACAATAACTTCTGTAGCATCAGTATTTTACAGCGAAATTATGAACGACTACATTCGATCAGAGGCATTAATAAGCAGCCATAGATAATAATGCTTCAGCAAAACGGGTTGACAACCTGCGTATCAAAATCCAATGTAAATTTATGTAGATCTGTATTAATTGAATTACTATTACGTAGGCAAATTAATTTGAAACTTCGTGAATTCTATGATCACTATAAAATAAATAATATTACTCCCACATATAAGTAAATCAAGAGAGCGAATAAATGACCTCAGATAATAAATATAAGTATACTCTTTAGTACCTCACTACATATAAATCAACTCCATGTGGTGTGAATAAAAAAGTGAGATAAGATTCTTGGAGTAGTGGCCATTGTGAGTCTGTATTGGTATATCTACTTTTACATTGACATAAAAGTTCTGCAACCAAACCATACTACCTATGTACATTTGCTTACACTTGACACTGTACTATGCACTTCTGCAAACCTTCACGATGAACGGACGGAAAAGAGTGACAGTGAAAGAGGGGCGGAAAACATATTCATAAAGTTCAAATATCTTCCACCAAATTTCAATGGAGAAGGTTAAGCTATCCCTATAGTACAACGCGCTACAACAGTGGAATATTTATAGCTCCATGAAGCAGAGTGTCTACATCCTGGCACTAGTACCATGCATACTGCTCAACTGCATACAATTGTCGGTCACATACGGTCTTGTTCAACAAACATTTCACCATCAGCATACGCCGTAATGGTGTGTTACTACAGATAAGACTAATAATTACGACAAGCTTATACTTCTGTACATAATAAGTCTCATAAGTAAATGCCACTGCTGGTGTAAGAAGAAGCAAATGTGCCACTTCAAAACAACCATTTCATAAAACGTCCTATATCCTTCCTTCTAGTGGTCAGTCATGGATAAAACCTTTCCTTAGTAAACAGTTCCAGTTTGAAAACCTGCACCTCAAAGACTATGTACCTACTAGTTGTTTCGGTTATAGTCTAATATCAGCTCATTAAACATTCCACACAAAAAAACTAATGCCGACTTGAGATTCCTCAGAAACACTCAGATATTTTACTATCTGCAGAAACATGGGAAGTTACTTATAATATTACTACAAATACAGATAAGCAATAATAATATATCTTAATGTAGATGAATGCATATAAGTAATAAGTACAGAATAAAATGTAGATATAACAAAAAAGTCAAGTACTAGACTCAAGTGCTAGACTTTAATACAGAAATAATTAACTAATTATACATTAGAACGCTGCTGCAAAACCATGAAACTTTTAGCCAGTATACCAAATGAATTTCTGCATTTCATGCGAAGAAAGGGGTTTGTTTTAAAAAAAATTGAGTTATGAAACAAACGCGAAGCATGACATTTCTCAACTTAAATCATATTCAAGTTCTATAATTGAAGCAAAACAAGTCTCAATGGTATTAAATGTTGAGTCAAGCGAATGAGTCAAGACCTACGCAAACGCAAATACATATGGAATTCAGTTCAATTCTCCAACAAAAAAATTAAAGTTACTTGGGAATAAGCATCAAGGATATAGAGGGTATAGCAACGGAACAACAGGAGCTTTTAATACATCCAAAGCATTATTATTACATGATTGTCTTTCATAATTTCATAACATACGGCTTCTTGAATCGGATCGGATTCACTATGGTTCACAGGAGACATCCAACCTTTACTAGACGTAAGAACACAACGACTGTAAGCGTCACGAGTCGTGTGTGTCCGAAAAATAATACAACTAGTATTTCATGTAGAATACGAAGAATAGAATTTTCTGCCTTGTTCCTTCGCGTAAACTGTGCAAGTCATAAGCTAATTATTCCTTACATTTTATGGTTTCCTCCCAACTCTTTATTTGGTCACATGGGGGAAAATTAGGAAGAAAGAGGGAAGCTCTAATAATCCTTTATCAAGAAACAAAGTCGTTGACGTGTAGTAGGTATACTTACACCTTCTATAAGTATTAACTATAACTATCCGTTCTAGAATATTAGACTAAAAGAGACCCTTCCAGCAAAAATCACTGTAGAGGTAACATGCGTCGATATCCCGAATAAAGGCATTACGTAACAAAAAGATACATATCTAACACTTAGAAATATTAACCGAGAAACTAGCATATGTCGACGTATCTTTTCAATAACCTCCGCATTGATTGTGAGTGATGTCAAAAGATTCGAGCGGCAGAGGTGACGTGTGTCTAATATCAAACATATGCATTTATACAACGTGTACCCCTACATTTGTAAGATACAACTAACTGAAGTAAGCTCAAAAAATCTTGGAGTACACAAAAAAGTATATTGTATTGCTTTTACGTTGATCAATCGCACGAATATGCACCTACAAATAACATAAATGTACACATCGTATCAGGTATGCTGGTAAAAGCAGAGGGAAATCCTATAAGAAAAAGAGAAAGAAGAAACTCAACTCGAGTAAATTCACAATCGTGCAACTTCTAAAAAAGTGTGCCTACAGAAGTTGTTGAAAACTCTAACTCAAACTAAGACTCGAGGCAACTCAAGTCGACGAGTCAAACAAAACTTTTTTGAGCAGTCACAGATCATCCATTTCTTTATCAATTCTATTCAATATTTTGCAGTTCGTCTTCATCAATCATTTGGTGATTTATTTCAAGCTGCAAGGAAATAACGAAGATATTCGACGAAAGCCAGTCTGAATGGATTCCATATATGCTATTGGAATGGCTTGATTAAAAACTTTATCAAAACAACCTTTCATGGTATTAATAATTAAATCAAAGATGAGATAACTAATCAAATAATGGCAACCAACGATGAAAAAAGTTATTGTGAAAACAAAACTATGGGAATATGTATTACGCGTATTAAACGGCTGCCAACGCTAGCACGGCATATAGATATAAAAGTAAATAAGCTGTTCCCCCCCAAAGTATGACGACCAGTATATTTCTCAGTGCCAGTACCAACACTGACACGGAAAACTTGCAAGTCGACATAAAAGTGGGCGAAAGTAGTGATAAGAAAATGATAGTTTGTGTTTTATAAGCCCGGCATACACATAAAATTATGCACAAACTTGGCTTCTTATTCCATACAGCTACGACGATACTATGGATGATTGACGGAACCAGAGAGAATGAGGTGAGCTTCCAAAGAAGAGGTATCATTTTATATATATAAACTGTATGTCACATTGTATATAAAATATTTTGAACAACAAGAAGGAACTCAGAGTGTATTACACCTGATAAAATTTATAAAGCTACTCCCTATACAGTTTACACTATAGAGTATAGGTTTACGCTTAAGTTAAATTTCATAGAACGCAGCATACACTGTACTACACACACATATATATAGACTAGCTATAGTTTATACTGAAATACGCTACAGTTTAGTGAGCTTACACTCAAGTAACCCGCCACACAGTTAAAACATCCATTTTCTACTACAGAGAAAGAAACGGTTAGAATACCAAGTAGGCACATGGAGAAGGAAGTTCATATACCTTAGACGAAATGCTAGTCATCCCGCTCAAACTAATAAACTTATCCTGTTTAGTTTTTCATTTTTAAGCCCCACTAAGTAAGAATCTAGGTATGCATCCACATAAACTTACACCATGTCCGTTGGCCAACTTTATTTCACATTTTTCTTGATAGCCGAGCAAAAAACAAGGTCGATACAGATACAAGGAAGCTTCTAGAGCAACAAGGCAAACGCCAGTAAATACTAAAAGTATGGACCTGTAGTCAAGAAGGATTGTATCGTGCAAGCCTTTATGTATCTGTAACTTTTTCCTTACCTTCTATCCATACTATAATTTCGACAATCTAGTGTAATTCTTTTATATTAGAAGAACCTGAAACCTCCAGTTTTAGTATAGGTTTTACACTCAAGTGTAATCTCACCTTAGCGTGTTCCATTATTTTCTAGCTCTACGATCATTTCCACCGCTAAATCACTCTCCTAACTTAGAAATTAGTAGTGCTGCAAGTTGCAACAGGAGCGCGAGCGAGTGAGGAAGAAGACAGAAAAAACTAATATGCTCCGACTTTGCTCATCCATAGTATACATACAACGGACAATTTTCTTTCGTAATACAACAACTGTAAACAAATACAATTATTCTACCCGTATGTGTGTGCACATATTAACTTGGAAAATAATAATAATAATAGTAAAACCAACGCACAATCATCCTTCGCCATTCTCTTGAAACAACAATATTACCTAAAAACTTGAGCAATACTGTCAAAATAAACTATAGAGCGAAACAATAAACCCGGAGACTAGACACGGTATAACTGCTGTACCCTGGTGAACGCAGTAATAATAATTTCATGCATCTATGTATATTGTACATCTAACCCTGTTTATGTTGAGTATAGTATGTGTTAAAACAATTTTGCAATAATAACAACCAGCATATAACACAGCTCAATGGCAAGCAAGCAAAACTTTTTTCTTGGCAATTTAGACCACAAATATATAACCAGGAGCTCACAGGACCATCGGGAAGAAGAAGGGAGCAGTGGAGTCAGCAGCAGGCGAATGTGGAATTTTAATTATACCTCCTACAATATGCTACCACCTACATACCTCTTTACCCCATGTACATCTACACACACTTTTTTCAACATTTTCTTGTGATACTGTGCCGTCGTTCCACTATATATGGGGTTGCTCTATATCTAATACTTTCTTCGACAAAACTTGATACAATAAACCTACTAATCATAAATTCATAATTACTTGAAATACTTAACTTTTTACGACGCGGATTTATATCTACAGAAAATAACTTGGAAGAACATAAAGCCACTATAGATGTATGTGCCTCGTGTGCCTATTTAGGTGAACAACCTAATACTACTAGCCTACTAATAAAGTTGCGTGCAAGAAAAAAGCTTTATTCCTACATACAAAAGAAAAGCCCAGCCACCTTTTAAAATCAAATTACATTCCAGTGGAAATTCCTATTCATTCCAGTCAATTCCGTAAACCATTTAACCTTCTTATGTATAGATATTCTTATTTCTTCTACATAGAAACACATGGTACCCCAGTATGTACTTAATCAATACAGCACACCATCAGAAAGGACCTGATAGACCAATTTATTTTCTAACCTCGCTGGATCTAATGATTTAGAAATCAGCAAAGATAACAAACAAGGATGTAACTTAATACAACCAACTGATTCTCAGGCATATGCTTGAGTATACGGAGATATCTGTGCTGAACGCAAATACGGAGCCGTGTAGTTTATACTACACACACAGATGCGGATAAAAACGACGAAGGAGGACGACGAAGAACGTGAACAAGATGAACAAGAACAGACAAGGAGCCATATTTCAATCCGGACGTCAGTGTTTTCCACCAAAAATATATGTACCTGACTACTAAACACTTCTATCCCGGCTGTACAAACACCCGACTGAAGAATACAGACCAAAGGAGTGTATTTACCTACTATATGTAACTTTGCCCGTATATACCCGCCATGCATAATCTACTCTCTCATTGCGAGTATATGTATAATTACATAAGAAATACAGCATTAAAGACTTAAAAGAAGACATACAATAAACACATGGAAGCATTTATACTCACTAGTCAAATAGTTGCTTCAGTAATAATAGTACTTGTTCTACCCAAAAAAACTTGTGTTCAAGTACTTTTACTTCTTAACAAAGAATTTCCCTACAGTAATTTGCCTTTCCTGCAACTACTGCGTCTTCATCTTTTCAAGCTATTTACCAGATTCTTTCAGCAGACTCGTTCCCAACTATCTTACCCTAAATAGTTGGGAGAATCATGAGAGACAGAGAGGGAGAGTGAGACCATCAGAAATACCATAGAGAGCATCAGAATAACAAGAGAGAGTGAACTGCATAACAGAGTGAGAGATACGGAGGGATTCAAAGGGAATCTACCGAGGACAAGAATAAATTGGGTGGGTTTGTTGGCCCGGTCTCTCATATCAAAGGAATCGAGATCGAGAGCCAAGCCAAAAGGACACAGTTACATCACTCCATTTTCAATTGCCTCAACACAGGAGGAGCAAACATATATACTCGATCATATAACTCTTTTCTCATTTCACGACTCGCTCTACTCCCGTCTAGCTCCAGTTTAGACTTTTGCGACTCCTCTCTGCCTTCTACTACATATCCTTCAAATTTAGAATATCAAACAAACAAACTATCATAATATACAAAACTATCGGAACATTCGTCAACTCCGCATTTCTTTAAGCAGTTCAAAAGTAATGTAGCTTGGACTTGAGCAGAGGGAAGCCATCACAGGGGAAAGTGAAAACATTATTTTCCATACAAAACCATAATATCTCTTCATTCCCTTCTTTTATTCATTCTCCACTCATTTTCCCACGTAAACTCTATTAAATATCCATGACGCTACAATATAGACTAACACTGAGAAGAACTGCACGTTTCATCGCTCGACCTAAAATATGTATTAAGTCTACTACATTTTAATATGATACTGTAAAGAACCGCCGAATTGCTTCTGTCAATATCTTATTGAAATGCCAATGTAGCAGCATTCTTGGGTCCGGGCAGAAAGAAAAGAGTAGAGGTGCAGAAGAATATATAAGCACACAAGCAAGTACTAAACTATAGCATTCCCGTAAAATCGTGCACTGGAAAGACTGAAATTCGTTTGGGCACCAAACGTTTCTTCACAATTATTTATATACTTGTGTTAGAAGTAGATATAGAAGGCAAAACTTTCCTCATACTATCCATAATAAATCCTGGTAGACATATATCTACACATAACAAAGAAGCACAAAAAAGTAGAAATATTTAAACACCAGCTCCTTCCTCATTGTTGTTTTCAGGTTGTAAACATTATCCTGCACAAACACTGCTGCTAATTTTTACTTTCGGGCCAAACGATGACAGAGTACAGGATAAAGGCAACAACCATAGTAGTGGAAGAAAACCAGCGCGATAGTTAATCGGATAAGATACCCGAGTCTTGTGCCCCCTGCCACTACTCCTCATACCTGCACATAAGCATGTACCAACCCGACACAAGGCTTTCCTATACTATATACACATTACCTATACACTATAGCTACGAAGTGTAACACACTACACAAAACATATTACTTCCTACACCACACATAATAGTATACAGACGCTCATCTTCCTATCTAAATAGGTGTTCTGTACAAGTTCAAATAAGCTAAAGCCAAGGAAGAATTACATTGACATCACAATAGGACTGTCAGGATGCCAAAACTGGGGTTGCTCCCAAGAAAATCATGTATTACTGGCTCTTGCAGAGCTTAACATGTAGTAACTGAAACTACGACTATACTTATATTAAAAAAAACTTCATATTATACGTACTACGTACATATTAAATCACCTACACCAACATATTCACGAGTTGCCCAAGCTAAAACAGTGAGAAAGAAGTAACTATAGATGTATCAGAAGAACAAGAGTTAGTATATTCAAAGCATGGTCTTGCCATGTGGAATGCTTGACATGATTACTTCCTTCACTTTCTACTGACGACTGCTTTACACCCAACAACGTCTTACTACAAAAACTCCCGATATCCATGTAGTTACTGTACCTACTTCGTATATACACATAACTTAGGTAGCTACATTCTTTCAGGGTTAGCAACAAAGCCATTTCTAATACCATAAAGTATATACACTTTTCTTAAATACCTATTTAAAAGACAGACGACTGTATATATGGTTAGGCTTTATTGCTTACAGCAGTATTAGTGATAGTAATAGCTTGCCTTTTGAGGTTCGCAGTTCGCATCCCTTAATGCCATTCTTTTTACACTATTCTTCCCATATAACATAACATAACCATCCCCATGTCTTTCAATCGCTTAAAAACGATCTTGCATATAGCCCCGCTTCCTTGCAATTATCACAGGAACAATCGCTATAGGTATATCTTTAATAGACATATAGCGGTTTTTACTCGCATCTCGAAGTTTTTCTTGTCTCTCAGTCAGTCAGTCAGTAACAAAACATAGCTCCCCCCATTTCTTTCCACAGATCTTCCTTGTAAATTAGGCGGACTTAATGGAATACACAAGAGGAAACGAGCAGAAGCTAGTCCAACTTAGTAAACATATACACACCAACAGAAGGATTTATAGCGAATATCCATACCTGCAACTAGCAGCCAAGATTACACAGTGTACTTACATAGATACACACATACTTCGATGCAAATACGTAAAAAACTTCACCAGTAAAACAATTCCGTCGCTTTTGTGTACACAATACAACATTTATAAATCCATGTATAAATACAACATTCACACTAAAAACAGACATCATCTTGCTTTGGAAACATTCACCTCGCGGCAAATTCAATAAGCTTTTTCAACCCACAAGTTTACATTATACATTTGGGAGGAAGTCAAACACCGGGAAAAAACCAATGTGAGGAATCGTATATATCTACATATAGAGTGATTTACTGCACAAAAACCATCCCCTCAAGTGTGCGTATACCATAAAATATAATTACCAGCAGCCTAAACACATATATGTAATAGCATAAAGACAGTGTAACACTGACAGTAGCGTGAATACTTCAAACGAAAGACAATATACGTGATTGAAAAGTATTGAAAACAATACCAAAATAGAAAACAATACCGGAGGATTAAGCGATAGAGCCCCGCTTTAGCTTTCACAGCTATATACATACATAGGGCTAATAGGTAAGAATACCGAGGGAGAAGCTCGCCATAAATCCGCAGTAATTCACGAAAATCACTGACAAGCACGCAACACCAAGTACAATTTTCCACTGGAATGGATCATATTTTCCACATCAACCTACATACATATATATTCATACACAAGATTCATCGGAAACTGTGGAATCAACAGCTATACACTAACAACTTTTATATACCTCAACTTAACATCATCATCGTCACCGTCAATACTATTTCCTCTTGTATTAGATCTGGTACTCTTTGATAGTAACGATTATCAAGCTTACCGCCAGGCAACAAGACAAGGGGCTGCGGCAGCAGACAAAACTTTTGGCAGCTAAACTGCTACACAAAGTCCACTGAGAGAGACACGTTAAGATCGGAAATGAGCATAAAATTATACCAGGTTCCATTCCTCTCAACCTCCACACACACATAACTCCACAATTCCAGCCGTTGTGTTAACAGGAATTACAAACAGAGAGGAACAAAGCAAGGAATATTTGAAGACAAAATTTGATAAAACCCAACAGTTCCTTGCTCGTTCGACCGTATGCACAAATAATTTATAGTTTGTGAAATTTGAATTCTGTCAGCTTATTTATATGCAATTAAATCCATGGTACAGAACACATACAAATACTTGCTAACCCATATAGGTACAGGGTGGAGGCCAAGGTGTAGTGTGAGAGGCAAGAGGAAAGACAGGGAGAATCTAATAAATTTTACTTGGTAAATTCTCACCTCCGAAATTGATCAACTTACATTGCTTCTCCCACTGACAACCCTCACTAAATACATATGTATAGTAGTAGAAACTGAATAACGAACTTTACAAGAATGAAGACTCCTCTAGCACACAGTCATAAGGGAGGCAACAACGGACGAAACCAGGAGAATACTCAAGTATTACAATGGTGAAACTAAAGGGAATTCTAGGTCTGTCTTTACATGGACGACGTATACGAACTGGAGAAGCTGCGGGGTCAAACTAAAACCTTCATTTTATTTCTAGGGAAGAACAAGAGTTGAACCCTGAGAATACCCAAAGGAATTATAAGCCGAAATCCAGTAGCGACAGGGACTTGCTACTTCAAACACTTACGACTACTACCACTACTCTCTGGACTCTCACTAATGCAATAGGAAACAAGCTATACAAAGCTTTTTATAAAGTACGTTCATCCATATCCGCATATTTGTATTTAGTTCCATACGGGCCGCCACCACATATACACTAGTGCGACACAGTAATCGCATCCGGAAAGTGGCAGGGATACGTGGCATATATTCTCTTCCATTCCTTGCACATGAACTAGACACACATACCTTTTTCCAGTAATACCGTGAACTCCACAAATCATTTCCTTCACCTTTTGCCTTAAGCTGTCCCATCAAATTGTAAAATCCAATTCCGAATCTCCATAAAACTTTCCCAACATTTGACCCTGTCCGCTGCACTCGGTGATATTGAATTTCACTCTGAGTCTGGTACATAATTTCATTTTTAGCAACGTATACTAATCTGTTTTAGGTAAATTCAAAATATACGCAAATTCACAGAGAAAAACTGAGCTCTTACACTTGATTTTAAATTCCACAACATTTGTTGCTGATTTACAGCTGATTAACATAAACCAGTTGTAGCTTAAAAATTCTTTATGATTGATTCCCTAAGGTTGGTCTAAAACAAAGACATTTTAAAACCAAAAAGCAGCTTTCGAAAACCTCCTTCAGGGGAGTTCAAAGAATGATCAATCAATTTCCTGGCACCGCACGTCCCCCGCTACTACAATCGAAGCATAAAAATCATGTACAACATAAGAAAATGGAGCAAGTTGATAGTCGTCCAGACAGTAGAGGTTAGAAAAAACATAAGATTCTCTAGTAGAGCACAAAGCAAGAAAAGAGGAAAGGAAATTTATAGCTAACTTCATCCGATCTCAGGAAAGGATGAAGGATAGGGAGAGAGGAGAACCATAGAGCGGTACTTTGCTTGTTCTTTACTTCTGGCTGATTCCGATTTAAACTATAACAACAGCAAATACAGGCCTAGTTATACATAAGGAACAAGGCGCTGTTCCTATTTCAAATCACATTACAACAACCACTAGCGTACGACCCTGCTGGAGTACAACCATCCGAATCCGCATGCATGAACCCACGGGAGGGATAGAGCAAAAACGTTTCGCCTCAAAAACCAAATTTAACAATATTCCATGTTTTTCGTCTGTTTGGGTTTCAAAAACTACAATATAATACTTACTTATTTACACATAGTGCTGTATTGCTTTAGAATATACGTACGTACTTAGTTACTTGCTGCACACATACACAATAGTTGTTGTAGTGTACTCTTTATAGTAGCATCCCATCATCAAAGCATCATCTCACTCAGCAGATTTCACCAAGTTAAAACCACAGAGGGCATATAGATAGATTTTCTACAACGAAAATAATTCCTATCCATTCGACGTACATACAAGCAAAGTAGAATCACATGGATACATATTAGGAGAGTCTCCCTTTATTCATCCAGAAAACAAAACTTCAACTACAGAGAGAAGTGAAAGAGTACTAGAAACTGCATTCATTCGACTTCTTCATGCAACTTAGACTCTTTCCATTAGAAGTATCTCCTGTATTATCCCTACCTTGGAGACCAGCACGGGAGACAGAGAAGCAAGTAAATCCGCGACATGGAAACCAAACAAAGAGGAAAACCATGCTTCAAAGAATTCCGTTACAGGAAATTAATTACAGAATACCATCATAATTTTATCATTATATTTTCTGCTTCTTTCTGCTAACCCTCACACAGGAAAGGATCAGTATAATTTCCAAGAGGCTTCAAATGTATTCAATTTTGCTGAGTGAGTGGTACATCAGTTTCGTCCCTAACGCCGCAAACAGTACAAGAAATATAAGTAATACATGTAGGACGCAGTCGAATCCGATGTGAATGCATATGCACACAAATTAGCAAATTCAATCCGACCGAAACTCCCGACCTCCATTTACATATCTTGCTCTCCTAGCGCGAGTTCATTTCATACACAGCGAAGCATTTTCCGAGAACCAAAATGCTGGAGTAACCTAGCAAGAACCCAACCGAATGCGTTTTCATAAGAAAATTAAAACCTTAATAATTGATGAGCCCCAATAATTAAGCGTAACCACATAGGACATACCTAAAAAATGTCTTCCTTCTCGCTCTTAGTCCCGTCTTACAGAAATAGATCCCAGTAGCAGTTCTTTTAGAGGTCTGAATTTATAAGCTTGTGACATTTCATGTTTCACCTTCCGTCTGCTTCAGAAGACCCACATATATACACTATATCAATTTACAAAACTTCGCCTCCGTCTACAACTTCCAAGTACTTATAACCAAATGCTATTCATCTTCATTGTATCCCCTGTTTGTACAATTTACGTTCTAAAGTATTTGTAATAAATGTCTCTAAATATAGATATACGTAAGTACATTACAACCAAAAAGAGCTGCCAGGAATTATACATACAAGTTGAATTTGAGCGATAAATTGTCGATAGTCGTTTATACAAAAGATGGGTAACTAAATTTCAAATAAAATCGCAGTTGAAAGACGGGGCCGACACACATGAACATTGCAAATTCGGTCTTCCACCCACGCTTTCCCATCACCACTGATACAATGTGAATGGAAGATTCTGTACATACAGAAAAAGTATAAATTATTCGTTATACTAAGGTATGTTCCGAAATCATCATTACATGAGCAACTTGACTAAATCAAAGCTGCGAATAATAAAAAAAGAATAATAAAAACTGGTCGAAGCGAAAAATCTAGCGGAGTAGTCACCATTGTTCACGCCTTTAGAAGAGCACTGAAGTTGAACAAAGCTTCTTCTTGTCATCCAGCTTACGCTTCCCTCCGCCAGATCCACAAGTTCCACCGTCAAAAATCTATCTTTTTACGACTTGAAAACAAAGCTCTTTCCTCTGGGTTTGCATACAAGAATCCTCTGTAATGAAACCCAGAGCCACAGACTTGACGAAAAAGACTGAATCGAGATAAGGATGTAAAAATCATCCTCAAAGTTGAAACGAAATTCCCTGAGAGTGCAACGTAACAAAATACAGATTTTCTACTAGACTGATCCTTTAGAGAATGTAGGGAGATTCCGCTGAAAAACCAAACTGATTAGCGTGCTAACGGAGATGCGAGTTAAAAGAAAGAAATGTGAAACGTAACGATAACTAAACCGTGGGAATGAATTACACCAAAACATCTTCCACTATTAAAAACACAACTGAAGTACATGTACGAAGCTTCAATATAGACATTTATCAACCATAAAGCCCTATTCATTATGTATCGTACTACATTTGACGTTGCTAACCGCATAAGAGGATAGTTTAATTTTATATACATATAACCAAATTCTTATTCTTAGATCTACGACACCTTCAACAAAACACCGTTCACCCGTATTTTCAACACAAAAACTGTAACAGAGAGTGAGGAAGCGAGAAGATGTGTTTCGTTTCATAAACAACAGTTTCACGCTTCTTGTGAACACTATCTCGAAAAAAGTGCATCATCCAATATTTTCAGCATGACACCCACCGAAAAAAAGAAAGAAAATCATGAAAGAAAAGCATATAAAAATAAATTCAATATGTTCCACACGCGTTCAAATAATGGGAAACCTCTAGACTCAACTTGTACAAAGTATACTAACTATAACGGCCTATACAATTGGAATAAGTTGAGCAATCAGAAGAAACAAGAGAACTTGTTCAACGAACAAGGGAAACATGTCCAACTATTCTACGGTATAAGTAGATGGGTGAAATATTAGCTCTTGGCCTGTATGTTATGACCGCAAAACTACCACTTGTATATCGTAAGATAATATTTATTGAACTAATTTGGAGCCGTCTTCCATCTGGAAAACACTAAACAGCTTTCAGCAGGATTGTAATACATGACGACAGGAGATATGTTGATACATAATAACTAGACTAACAGCTAGAAAAAATTATTTGCATGCTGAAATCATGAGTCACTATAATGTGTAAAGCGTAAACCAACCCCGCATGGTGGAAATAAAGAGCAAATAATAATACAGTATTTATGAACCGATATTAGGAATGAGCATTTCCATTTCGTAATAATTTACATGATGATGATGGTCATCTCACGTTCGCTTCCCCTTATAATGAAATGCATGACCCTTATCAACGTATCGAGCGGTCTTCCCTAAGTCAATACTAAAGAGAAATACGTGCTCATCCTGACACCAACATTTACGTAGAATATCGATAAAGATAAAAAGAGATTGTGACACGGCTTTAATCTGCATCCCATTTAAATGGTATAGTGTGCACGAATAAATCTTTCCATACTCCTTCAAGAAGGAAACTAAACTTATTACAAATTAATACACATATATACAACCTGGTCTTACAATCTTTCAATAAAAGGAGGAAAATATGAATAATAATCCCAAAGTCACGATTTACTTTAAAAATTTTAAACTGAATTGTGGGATAAAACTTTGATGTATGTACTGATTACTTATAGTTCTTAAAAGCAACCATGTACCATTTAACCACTATCAAACCGTCACTCGGAAGAAGCCAAAAAATTGCCACGTTTAGGAAGACGATGCAAATTACGTCAAATTTAAATGGAATAAAAAACCCAAGTAAGCGGCAAAAGCGTTCGCTCTACAGAAGTCGAAATTCAGTGAGCTTTTAGTAGCTCCAAGACAGATAGTAAACCGAAAGAACTAAAAAGAGATATGGAATGGAGGGAAAAAATTGGAACAAAAAATAGCTTGCCGCATCGCATCATCATTTCTCTAGTTAGGAAAATTAGATTCAAAGTTGATCACAAGATATTATGAATGCAATGTAAAATAGGACAGAATGAAACTCTCATCTGGCAACCATATCCTTTGGTCGAAATAGCACTACATTTTAGTTAAAGCATTATAAGCACGGGATCCGATCGTGGGTTGGGTATTATTACACCTAGATATGCACTCAAACAATATACCTTCACCAGAACTATACTTATAAGTACCTATAGTTAAATATATATATGTCCCATCCACTACCCAGTATCCAATGTAGAAATAAAGCAAACTCATCTTGAACTAAGGGAAACCTTACTATATTTACATAAGTGTAGACAACACAATGTGTTGTTGTATTTTGTGACCTGATCTCTACTCTGAAATGTGTGAATGGTATGCATGTGTGTGCAGTTCACACTTGACAGTTACGTTCTCTATGAACATCATGTATTATTACAGACACTCACAGATACTAGCTATTATTACAACTGTATACAAGTGACATCATAAACTTAACTACGAAAAGAGAGAATCTAGCATGGTGTATAAACCTTATTTTCATGAATGGTTGGAACAACATGGATTAACCCAGAGGTGATTTCACTAACACAATACTTATTATCACAAAGCTTGATAGTAACTAAAGCAGCATTCTTCCAATGGTATATTCTCTACCAACTTTCTAGAGACAATAGTTGGAACTTGCACATTAACTCATCTGCACAGTAATTAATGCGGCTACATGGTTTTATGAAGTCGACGATTCGGGCAACCACAGTTATAATTACATCTAACACGATATATCCCTTCGAACGAATTCATAATTAATCATGATCTTCAAGTTCGTCAACTAAACTGTAGCCAGGAAGTCCGTGAGAGTAATATGACTTATGCCAGTACAGTATATATTTGAAATATAAGTATACGTCTTCCGAAGACCTCCCATTTTTAACCTTGACTGCTTCTAGAAATATAGAAATTCACAAAACACGACTTGGTTCTTGAATGGAGTATCTCGGACGAGGAAAATTATATAATTACACGGCTGAGATGAAATTATATGCAGAGAATTTAACTCAAATTAACTCTCCAAACCACTTATCACGTCCAATAATGGGAAGGAATATAGCTATGAAGTTAGACTATAGTCAATCAAAAGCCATAATGTTCCCTAATCATAAAGTGCCAACCCCAATTAAGTGAGGAGGCCACAGTATATCAGGAAGACGAAAAACGATCCCAAAATCATCCCACCATAAAGCCATATAACAAAGATGTAATCATGCCGTTAAATCTCCATCAGAGCTATTAAAACTCAATAAATCGGATGGAAACATGCGGGAAGAAGCTTACTGACAAGCTGAGACCCATGCTCAAACTGTTAAAATCAACGTAAATCTAAGAGATTAGATTGGGACAATGTCGCATGATTTTGAAAGAAAAAATGAAGTGAGAAAATAAACTGCGGTGATGCGAAATTCCTTAGATACGCTTCTATAAAAATATTTGTATCGAGGTTAGCAAGGCATCACCGAATACTAGATATACTTAGTTTAGCGGACTATCGGCGAATGGATTTCCCCGTGTTTCAGGATACACGGCACAACGCGAATACACGGGTACATCCACTGAATACATAGAAACTTCAGAACAGAAAGCAGCTCTCGTTACGTGGTTAGACGAGTGACGAGATTCATTTATCCTCATCCAACTAGCTAATCTCGATTCCTAAAAGGTACAAGGAAGCGGCAATGAGAGTTTTACTCAAGGGGAAGCAGAGTGAAGCGAATTCCCTTCTTTCTCGGTACATTGTGTGATATTTTTACAAAACTTGGGTCTTTCTTGATGAGGCTAAATACACGTATAAATAACATTGGAGTCGATCCTAACTAGTGAACTATGTATGCGTGGGAGCCCAGAGGCAGGAGAGTGAAGAGAGACAGATAGCAGAGACAAAAGTACATTAATTCTCCAGCGTATGTGTTTGAGCCCTCCTACACTTTACTTTAAGGTGATTGAGAAAACCGTGTAGATGCTTTTGTGCCGTCTACTAGTTTCATCCAATGTTTTATTACCTTCCTCTAGACCCTGAGCATTTTGCTATTTAAACTATTTCTTTTTTCATACAACATTTGCCTTTTAGGGGCTGTTCAGTGTTCAATCATATGACGTCGCTAAATCTTTGTTTAAAAATGCGGAGTATCTAAAACTTTTGCACACTTATAATTAAGAACTTAAAACCCAACGCCAACAAATAACTACCTTGCAGCCTTGTTGGCAAACACTTGCGACTCTACAATCTGTAAATATCTGTTCTGCGTCGAGCACTTCATAACTAACGCATCATGCTATTGTACCTTACAATATGCAAAGTAGTATCTGTTGTATACTGAAACTATATTTAAAATATGCTCAAACATGTAAGTAGGATGGCTGCACAGATGCTAAAACAGTACATACAACTACGAACTTTTATGTACAGGAGGATCCACTGCAGGAAAGAAATGAGGTATGAAAAAGGACGGCATGGCAAATGACATTACTAATACGATTCAAAGTCAAGAGTTAAAAACCGAGTGGAATTACTGTATGTTCCTATTCTATGAACTACCACATGTAGGTATGCAGTTTAGTTAGACCGTGATCAACTCTATTCTGTTCACATACTTACAGCAGAGATTATAATAGCCCAACAAATGCAGGCGATACGGGCTAAAAGATCGTCTCTCTCACAGTTCGAGTGACGACAAGTAGTGGGTGAGAGAAACAAACTGAAAATTAGATGCCAAACTGAGTTGTTTGCTCATTGTTCTATGCTCGTTGTGAGGGTTGGAGTTACATTACATGCAACTTTGGACTGCTTATAGCATTAAATTATTACCACCAACATTAAACCCATGAAATACATATATATGAGTATATCATACGGAGATACTAGATCTGTATATACAGTTACAATCAGAGCACCACTAAGTATTTGTAGCTTATACAAGGATTGTTAATCTCATTTTAAAAGTTACTACTTGACAAGCCTGAAACATGACAGCCGGTTGATCTCTTTCACAAGTCTCTTAAACTAGATAGGATTTCTGCAAAGCGCTTATCCCCAATGCATACCTTGCTTCATAAATAGGTGCTAATTACAGCCATCATCCTCAGTCATATAGTGATCAACCTGAATTGTGAAAATATGCCACAGCCACAAGCGCTAAGTCCATTACAAGATTGCTTTAGATCTGTACATTAGCTTAGATACGAACATCTTTTTGGAGTTTCAACGTAAACTACGGTGTACCTTTATTACATCCTCAAGTCGGACTTGTACACTAAATTTAACTATCAAGCATTAACTATAAGTATAAATAATCCCATAATTTATTATTAACGAAAAAATACTAGCATGTAGGTATACTCAGTGATCGGAAATTATACCTACTGCTATATAGTTAACCAATTACTGCAAATATTATAAAATGTGTAGACAAAACAGCTTTGTCTGCATGCACATGTCAACAAAACCACAAGTTTGTGTTCGTCATTAGATTTTATAGTTTTCGACTGAACACATTTTTATATTACTTTTTTTTAAACTTACATAAGTCGCCGACATCGAAATTCTATAATAACTAGAAAAACCTGAAGCCAGAATAAGATAAGATGGACGTAAGCAACAGAGAATTTCATGTTACAAACAAACTTTTGATCAAGAGAAATGCTTGAACAAATCAAAAACTTCATACTATCAATATCATTGAGTTTGGTTTCACGTTTCCAATTATTATACGCTAACGTAAGTTGGATTACACTCAATTATTTGAAGCAACGGCTTCCGCAAGCTGATGTATCAATCAGCAGTAGTTCTAGTGAAATAACGAACCCAACTGGGGTGGTTAAAAAGAATTAGATTACATGGTGCTGGTGGATAATAATACTTAGATAAGGAAATATAAGCTAAAAACCACAAAAAAAGATGGTTCTATCTAACGTTTATTTCGTACTCCGCATGTCATAACTGTATTTTTGTCGGAATCGGGTATAGTTCAATAGCTAAAATAAACGAATTGAGCTTTATAGAATGTGATAAGTTTGGATAAAAAATATTTGTAAATAAGAAACTTCTAAGTACATATAGATAGCTGCCAGTTTGTGTTCAAGTTGATGATAAAACCAAATTAACAAGAAACAAGTCGACCAAGAATGGTCCCATAGCCATGGTTGAATGAATTGATAGAAATGCATCCGAACACCTAACTATAAAGTTGAAACTTGTCACATTTAAATAACTCTCATTCCACAACCGGTCAGTGACATTCACGATCAAACAAAAGAATCATCAAATTTTAGGCGCTTAAAGTTAACTCAACCGATCAGCACAGGCCCACAAAAGTTCATGCATCCAGAACGTAAAACACAAAAGGACTCCATACTAAAAAGGATGCACCATAATGTTATAAAGACAATAATGTGTACAAAAGGCGTTCATGTGTGTGTGTATAGTTTTCAACAAAAGATTCCGCCAAAAAACTTAGATGAAAATAATAGCTCGATTCACTTAACACATAAATGTTGTAAAGCTCACATTAATCACATTCTTGCATTAAAGTCAGCCACACTAGTACACTTGCCAATTTTACAAGTGCACCCTTTTCGTACGTCCAATCGAACAAATCAATTCAACCAACTAATCACAAACAAATTACATAATTATCATGCCCGTCACCGTTTTTCAAAAAAGTAAATGTCACACTTCATTCATGACTTTCATTTACAGTATACACAATTTAAACAACTCATTTTGAATCCCATCCAGTTAAACGATAACTGTTTGAACAACGAGTTGTAGTCATCACAAATGACATCGCATATGATAAATTCGGCACTGATTAACATTTCCCTCTAAAACTTCTAACTTCAAATCAAAAGATCTAATCCTTTTTTTATCATGGATTCTAATTACTAACTAAATATCATTTCCAACATTCTAACAACAATGCATCTAATAACCTACTAATACAAAGATACATCTTAAAGATTAGGTTTAAGACAAAATAAGGCAGCTAATGCAAACCTAACCGGTAATTTTACACCAAAACCGATTGGCCGTAGATTTCGGACTGGAGAGCCATTCTTAAAATTAGATCAATCAATAAAAAAAATAGGCACGTCAACTGTTCCATGATTTCAGTTCTTTAAAAAAATATATTTTAAATCCTATGAGCAAAGCACAACTTTACAGATAACACCAAACATTCCAGTAATAAGTACGCTAACAAATCGACTAAACTATCTGTATATACTAAATCCCACTCCCACCACACATTCCAATGTGAATTTCCATTAATCATAAATCACTAACTCAGTGATTCCGCCCAATTATTACAACTTTTATTAATTATTATCACTAATAAGTAATTCCATCCAATTGGAATGTCTAATAATTATTTATTCAACACCAACAAAGCAATATCGCGGAATCCAGAAATTTTAAATATTCTCATTTTTTCATCAAACAATTTCCAATATACTTGAATCCCCGACTGAACTGACAATATTACCAAATCCCCTCCACCACCAACAATTTCCTTCCTTAATTATTACAAAATCAACTCCGACAAACTCCCAACTTTACTTTGGCACTATCCGTGTAGGAAATAATAAAATGGAAGAACTAAGGACTGTTCTATACCCGGTAAAAAAAACCGCCACGCGCGCTTTAATAAATTCCAAACATGCACTCGGAATATTCGGATGAGGATGAACAACAGAACTAAATTAAACTTTTATCAATGTGTCCAAGAATCCAAAAAAGCATCTGTAGAGTAATCCCCAAGCAATCTTTAACCAAAAATATTCCGCCAAGAAATCCGGTTACAAAAAATAAGGACTTACTGGAATAAAAATCGTTCGTTTCGTCCCCACAATTCTTTGTTTCATTTATATGAGTAATTAAAACCAAGAAGAAGTATCAGTCACACTCTTAACATTGATCAGCTCTGCGACGATAATACAAAATTATATTCACAATTTGTAAAACGTCAATAATTATGTATATTATTGATAAAAATACAAAATCACTAATACATTAAATGATTATAATGTATATAAATATATATTACATAGATAAAAACTGAACACAATGATATATTTTTTAAATTGTATCACTAGTAAAAGTCTATAGTATACTTAATAGTATAACGTAACAATGATTATAACAAGACTTTTTTTAAAAACCGAATACTTTTTCAACAAGTTTATATCGTGTAATTCAATCACTCGCGCCACAAGAAGCACACGGCAAATCAAGATGTACCGTCAAACTCAAATTCAAAGCTGAGACGCGGAAAAACTTGTGTGTGTGTGTGTGTGTGTGTTGTTGGTAAATGTGTGAGAAACAATACAGAGAGATAGTTTATGTAGTAACTATATAGTAAGTAGATGGTGGATGGAGAGTTTGAGATTTTTTTTAGTAATTGAGAATTGAATTGCAAGACTTACCTGAAGGACCGAAGGAACAAAACAACGACCAGGGTGTGAAGGGATTAAGCGGCTTGAGTGATAGAAAAAGGGAGAAAAAACTGGGAGAGAAATCAGAAGCTCCTTTCTCCGACGACGCCAACTCAGGACTGAAGTGAGTGAACGGGGGGGACGCGCACCATGTCCATACACCTGCCTTCCTCCAAAAGCCTTCGCGTCGAATAGAATCCTTGTTGAGGCTGACTTCCGCCAACAGTTCCCAATCCTACAAACGCTCTTTTACCCGCTCCCTTTTCAATATTACTTTACTCATGTAGTCCGCATGTTCCATCGGCCTTTTCTTCCCATTTAATTTCATATTTTAGCCCCCCTTCTCTGTCTCTCTCTCTCTTTGCCTCTCTTTCTAGCTCTCTTTCTGGCTCTCTCTCTTATGCTCACTCTTATATTATTTCTATCATTTTATTCTTTGTTCGCTCCGCGGACTCCGCTTTCCCATCCTTTTTCCCACTGTGAACCACCACCACCGTTTCTTCCACCGACACTCTCTCTTGTCTTAGTAACTCTTGATTATTTCTGTGTGTCTTCCCGTATGCTTAAATTTTGTATTGCTTTGCTTTTGTTGTAGTAATTTAGTTGTGTGTATACTTATTTTTCTATTAATATTATTATTGCTTACGATGAGACCGGTGTTATTACACTTGTTGTGTTTTGTCTTCTGTGGTATCTGCACGTGCTATAGTTTTGTATACGGTTATTACCTTACTTTGGGATAGTTACTGATGAGCTTTTTGTAATTTTACTCTTCTGTATACTTGTTGGGAGTTTTGTATGATTATTGCTTACTTTGGGGTATTTAGGGACACGTTTTGTATTTGTTCTTGTGAGTTCCCTATTTTTACCTACGAGATTTGTATTATTGTTGCTTACTTTGGGATATTTAGATATTATTTTGGACACTTTGTCTATTTTTACTTGCGAATTTTCTATTTTTGCTTGGAGTTTTCTATATTTACTTGTGAGATTTGTGTTGTTATTGCTACTTTTGGATATTTAGGGATGAGTTTTGTAATTTTACGTACTTTCATATATACTTAAGTACATTTGCTGCTATTAGGGACTGATTGGAGCTTATATGTTTTTATTAAACAGGCCTTGCGTTGTATTGTTGTAAAACAATTATTGTATTTTGAATTTAATAATTCTGATAAATACTATAATAAAAGAGGATAGTAAAAATCGCCAGTAAGCCCTTTCGGGTCCTTGCTTTTACTTTCCAAGCTGTAAGAACATATACTTGTAGTTGTATTACGTGTGTATGTATATATGCAGTATGCAGCTAACTTAAAACAAACATAAGTGAGCTCATAATGTTGGTGAAGGATCTTATCTTGCAGATACAAGTACTAATTTACATTCAGTCATAGCAGAACTTGGTACTTTAGGACTTTGGAACTTGAGGATTCTTCACCGATGATGATATACATAGTATACTTGTAGGTATACTACTACTGTATAGTGTATACTACTATAGTAGTATATCTTGTGTGGTGTATTGTTGCAAGAAATAATTATTGTTGTATTTAATTCCGATGCAAGATAATAGTCAACCCTGTTGTGTTTTTTGTTTGAGAGGTAAGAACCTCACAAAGGAGCTATTTTTATTTGACCCCCATGTCATTTGCATTGTGGTCAAACATTTTAAGCTCGTTTGCAATAGTGCCAACGACGACATAAATGGGCTTACATGAGTTGCTTATACTTACACACTTGTACTTATGCACGCAGTAGTAAAGTGCGCAATTGTAGCATTTAATGAACTCCCAAGTATATTATATACTGCATATAATTGTGATGTTAATATAGTATAAAAATAAATTCAAATATAGATATGAAAGTAATTATTATAAGAGCGCACATTATCAATTATGTGATATAACTTATCTGAGCTTTTGATACAACATAAGGAACATATAGGTATATGTGTGTGCTCAATGTTCAAGTGTGCTGTGTTATTTTGTATCGGACCTACATAGTGCATACAAAGATACATATAAGTATTTAATGTATCATATGTGAGCTCATATAAGACAGAAAGTTTTAAGGGTTTCGCCAAAACTAGTACCCTAATTAAATCAAATGGAAATGTTCCTCCGGACAGCATGACTGCTTGTATATTGTCGTGCCTAGCATCACTCGGGGCCACTTTTCGGTCTTCAGTTTGTCAACGTTTCCAATTAGGAAGGTGCTGGCACGAGATTTTAGATTTATTCTGGTTACCGCACTTACATATAACACACTTTATTATTAACTGCTATGGCCGTTTTTACTTAAGCTCTTCTATAATTTCGACCTGGCCTATGTATATACACATTATGGTGCCGTTTTGTTGCTTCCTTTAACTAGGTATATTGACAAGTATATTAGTATCTTCTGTTTCCAGTATGTATATTGTTGTATATTAGTTGGTAAAAGCAACCTCTAATGCGAGTAATAATAATATAACTTCATAATAGAATGGAACGCTAAACATTTATTATTACTGTTCTTTGGGTTTCTCTGTTGGGCAGTTTTTGAGGTAGATTATTATGGCATGACAGAGTTGATTGCGTTGTAAGCGCACGTATGTATAGGTGGTACCTATGCATGTGTGATATGAAGAGTGGTAAGAGATTTTTCTATGACTCTGCTATTGAGAGTGTGTTTGAATTATTAAAGTTAATAATATAATGGAGCCGGGCAGAATTTTAATGGTGGATTCTCAGTATTTGTTGTAGTTCATTTGTTATTAAAAGAGTCATGAAAAAATTTCCTAGTTATATTGTTGTTTCTTGTCAGTCAGTATATGGGATGAACATATTAGTACTTATATGTCGTGGTAGCCTGTAAACATTTAAAATTTTCCTTACCCGGTAAACATTTTGTAGTGTAATTTAAAAAGCAGGGGTAAATTTGGTGTTTGAATTTAGATGGTACATGCAAAGCCTTTTAGTTTTGGGAAACGAAATGAAAATAGGGTTTTGTTGGATGTAGAAGAGTGAGCGCTTGGGGCACTTGGATGAAGTTGTGTGGTCGCTGAAAGTCATATACACATTATACACAAAGTGAAGTATTAATTCGTTTGTACTTCCGCGCCCCATACAGGGAGTTTGAAGGTTTTCGGGGATTTCGGGAGGTGAGTTGAACGTTCATTGATATGTTTGGTGTATCTGGAATATAGTTTAAATGTATGTATATGACCGATGCATTGCTAATGGAACTGTGTCCTGGAACTGTCTGTCTATGCAAAAGAGTCAGAAAGACGGGCTGTCATAAACTGTACACTACTGGTACGCCCCTCGCAAATTCATCAATTTTAATGCCTTTAGGCATGTTAAGTTCCGAGTATTTTAATTATGACTCCTCTCTCTCTCTTGAATTTTCACGCGTAGTTAAAAGAGTGGCTGTATGTTGGTGTAAGAATACTAGGAAGTTTTAGAAACGACATTTGGCAAATATTTTTATTGCCATCGAGGTAAAGATGTATAATATGTATGATGAAAAGATATGATCAACGTTGGTTCTACCACGTTGTTGGTGGATACTTTAATAAGTTTTTGCTTCATTGCTCAGGTTTTGTGACTCATTCTCGGCACCCTAACGTTAAAAGCATTTTTGTGCCTAAAAGCCTTGAGTGGGAATTACGCAAAAGATAATGAAGGGTATATTAACACAAGTACTGAAAGGTGCAATTGTATAGGTACATACATATGTTTCTGCAGCTCAAGCTCACATTGTTCCACAATGAGATTGTTTATGGCACACAAAAGGTGATGGTTCTGTCGTGCCTTGACGATTTATTTAAGTTCGATAAAGAAATCAATTCTTGTTAAGGGAATCATTCCTGTGTGTTGTAAAACTTAAAAGTAACAATAGAAGGCTTGCAGCATATTGCGTAATGCAACTGACGTGGTGGTTAGACAGTAACATGTTCTATTGGGTTCTTCAATGATTTTAATTACTAATCAAGGTATGAGAATAATCGTAAACTATAGTTGATGCTAAACCCTTTGGTATCATCTAAGTCTAATTAGTAGCAAAGTATAGATTTCGGGAGGTTATTGTAATTTGTTGGAAAATGGTGAGTGCCACCGGCTGTAGGCCATGGACGAATCAAGGCAGGTTTGGTTGAGTGCGGTACATTTTACTATCTCAAACATGGATATAAACTTCAAGTGCTGAAGCCGAAATTCTTGGCGTCTGTGAAGTAATTACATGCACAGCTCTTTTTGTGCAGAATTATAAGTATGTACGTGCTTGCTCGCACTTAGCTCTTCATTGTAAAGGTAACTTGTGAAGAGTCTGTCCGAACTGTCAAAGTTGGTGCTTTTAGGCTATTGTTTCTTGCCGAATGGCGCTTGGCGCTCAGCACACTACATTTTCTGTTACCTTGTCCCTTTTGGGATGGCAGTAGGCTCTGTAATAATTAATTTTGATATATCCTGATGATGGTTTTGGCAGGTATTTACGTGTGTTTTACTTAAACTCTACTCCGTATAGCTCGCAGCCATTCCAGTTCAATTTTCTACTATTGCATTGTTCTAAAAATTCAAAAAGCCTATAAAATAGTGACTTGTTTTGGTTTATGAACTTACGGTACTGGCAACTTCCAATGAAATAGAAGCTGAGTTTTAAGCAAATGAAGACCACACAACATTATTTATGACATCGTGATTGAGTCAAAGCACAAGATTATATATTTTGGTCTTGAATATGGTTTAAAACATAATAATTTGTAATTAACAAATGTTGAGGACAGAAATA
>JAQGAK010001760.1:0-27087 GCA_034696945.1 Lipothrix lubbocki | reverse complement strand
ATTTATGATATTTATTAATATTTATTAAAATTATTAACAAATTCACACTAACAAATACTTGTGCACTAATAACAGAAGCATAGGTGATCTGAAATATTTTTATTTATTAAAATTTTAATCTAAAATTATAATAAATCACGACACAAATCACATATGAAATCTGAAACTGTAACGAAATTCGTTAAGTTTTCGCCGCCTCGTGCTCATTGCGGCGAACAGCGCATGAGCAGCACAAGAGGATTGAGCGGTTCAAGCTGCAGAACCACGAGCTGCATGTAAGATATTTGCCTATGTTGGCCCAACAGTTTGCCAACGAATATTTCCACCGTTGCCCAACTATTCCGTTCGCCAACGAAAGAATGGTTGGGCCAACAGTTAGCCAACATTGATTTGGGACTGGGTATATAAGAAGTAATTTCTACGTTGTAGTCACTAAAGTATAACATGCGTTTCTTTAATTAAAACAAAATACATGATTCTATTTATTGCCGCTATAAATGATAAGAGTATAATTAGTTTATAATTCAATAATTTACTTTTAATTAATTATGAAAACAATATATAATTTAATTTAATTCTAAAATCAGCTCTCCCATAGTTTATATATGAAATGGGAACCCCATTGTTTAAATAAAACGAAACATATGCCTATATACTGTGCGCCATTTTATATATCGCGGTACGCAAAGTTTAGCCAATGGAATCTGTAAAAATTGGTTGTATCCCTAATGCATTGGCTCTTTATGAAGGAAGATAGGCTATAGTTGAATATTCCGCTATGCCTGAATAAAAATGGATTTTAGAAAGTTTTCTTTAATTGACAATACAGTCCATTGTACACTTGTTAAATAGATCTCAGTTTAAAATGTGTTGCTAATGTGCGCGGAAGAGACAGAGTCAGGCAAATTTAAATACTCTCCGTTCAATCCCTTCTACGATAATATTTAAAATTCAAAATTATTGTGAAAGACTTAAAAGTGACACATTATTGATTCTTAATTAAAGTGTAAGAATTTTCTTTAAAGTTGAGGTAATATTTATTTAAATTGTGTCAGACAAGGCCGCTAAACATCCAAAAAGATATTACCGAGCTTTTGTAGCAAAAACCAGGACGTATAATTTCAAATCACCTGACGCGCATTTGTTAATAAGTTATAAGCTTACGAAAATCATTTTAGGACAAATATGGGCGAAAGACCGTTCGAGTGTAATTTCTGTTTCAAGGCCTTTCGGAGACGGGAACATCTCCCCGGTCACATTGCAACTCATACGCAGGAAAAGCCGTACGAATGTAAAACTTGCCAGGACAGGTTTGCACGCAAATCGGTGCTTGAAAAACATTTAATCGTCCACACAAAAGAGGGGCTGTATCTTTGTAATTTGTGTAGCAAGACATTCAAATCCATCCAGGGTCTTAGCGAACACATCAGAATTCATACAGGAGAGAGACCCTACCAGTGCAACATTTGCCAGAACACGTTTTCGACGGACAGCAATTTGAGTGCGCACGCAAAAACGCATGATGTAAAAAAAGCAAATCAGTGTTTACTGTGCAGCAAAGAATTTACTTGCAAAGGAAATTTGTCTACCCACATGCGAATTCACACAGGAGAGAAACCCTACAAATGTTCAATTTGTAATCAATCGTTTGGAAATTCTGCGAATTTAAAGATACACAAAATGCGTCACAGTGGTGAAAAGCCGCATAAGTGTAACCTGTGCAGCAAAACGTTTACAGAAAACAGCACGTTAAAAAAACATTTACGAACTCACACTGGAGAACGACCTTACAATTGCAACTTCTGCCAAATGGCCTTTAAACAAACAGGTACATTGGAAAAGCACTTGAGACGACATACCAATCCCAAGCCAACATCATACGAATGCAATGTTTGCAAGAAAATCTGCACCGGTGCCGGGAGTTTTGCACGGCACTTGGTCTCTCACAAAACTCATAACGCTAATACCAAGGACAAACACGTGAAAGAAATTTCTAGAGGGAACCATGATTCGCGCAACCTCATCTGCAACGAGTGCAATTTAAATTGTGGAACATCGGAAAACATGTGCCGTCATTATGCCCAGGTCCACAAACTGCCCCGTGTTTATGTGAAACGGGTTGCTATAAAATCTACATCAGATCAACGTTATGCAGCCCATAGAATTTGAACGTCATAACGAACTGCTTGTGTAATTAGCAATTAAACTATTATGTGCAATTATTGGATCAAAATTCTGCCGTTGTAGTCCGATGTCTTATGGATCATAACGAGAACCATTCCACATTTTATTTATTTATTTTTCCAGATTTCCTGGTCATAAATCAGGGTTTAAAGCAAATTCAGATATAAAAACCCCATGCTCCGTGCTCTACCTCTTCTCATCGGACCGAATAGTCACAGGGAATGGTTTTATCGTCAGCTGTAAATTTGTAGATGGACTTGACGGCGCCGGGGATTTCATGGTTCATAACTAGGCCTGGGAAATCGCGAAAAACACGATAAAGTCAAAATTCATAATAGAGTATTCCCAGCTGGGTAAATTGTATTATTGGACATCCGAACATCCCAAAATCGAAAAAATAAAATTTGAAAATTGCGAAAAACGCGAAATGCGCGAAAAATGGTAAAAAAAACGCGAAAAACTGCGAAATATACAAAATTTCCACGAAATACCGCGAAATTTGAGGTCCAACAATTTTTTTTGGAATTTATTTCACGAAAATGTCAATTTTAGACAGAAAAATATTTTCCTAAATTATTTTTATCTACTTTTGACATTAAAAACTGCTCAAAATTGAAAATAACTCGGTAAAAATGGTTAAAGTTATGTTAAAAACCGCAAAATAAAGCCAGAATAAACAGAAACTTGAAAAACTAAATACAAATCGCGAAATTTTGTTATCGATTTCGCGAAATACCGCGAAATTTTGTCATCGATTTTGCGAAATACGGCGAAAAATTGACTTCAATTTTGCGAAATTTTTACGGCCAAAAACGCGAAATGGTCCCAGCCCTATATATCAGTAATCCCAAATTGCAAGACAATTTATATGGATGCTATACATGTGTATAGTTGTGTAATTAGGTATGCATGTAGTGTGTAGGTCGGGCAGGTGTTATTTGAGGAATGGAATAAATTGATTTAGTGCATGGAGACAAGAAGTTCAAAAGAAGGTTATAATTTTACTTCGTTTTTTAGTCTTTGATAGACTTAATAAATCTAATGAACAACGACTGTGACTGAGAGAAGAATAGATGTTTTGTATGATAGCAATTTTAACATTGTGATTCCGAATGTTGATAAGGACATGTGGAGCAAGTTGGAGAAGTCACCATGCATAAATTATTCGAATTTGTAGCTACATTACGTGTATGACGGAAATAATAAAAACGAAAAGTGCCGAGCCTTAATTTTCCTTTTAAAGCTACGCAAAAGCTATTGCCGTAACTTCTGCCGTCACACTAAAAAGCGTGATTGAGACTTTATTCATACAGGTGGTTGACTTAGTCTTAATGTCACTGAATTTCCCATTTATTTATTGAAGAGGTTATAATGTCATAAAATAAATCTATAAACAAAATTTTCCAAAATGAATCATAATACGTACACAATTGTGTACGTATATATGTAATGAGGAGTAATAAAAATGTTTGCAATTAATTTAGCAGAATATCGCAGTGAAATTGATTTACGGTTGCCATTACCATTTGCAATTTTACTGCTGCACTAATTACATATTAGGAAAACTAGACATCACTATGATTTAAGAATATTTCTTTTACAAGCTACTAATTTTCTTATGTACAGCCAACATCTGCTAACTTATTTGCAAGCTCCTTAGATAAAATAAATGTTGATAACACATAACACAAATAGGACATAAATTTATTGTGTGCAGAAAATTAAAAATTGATAAAGAGATACAATATAGGTGCATCTTTTCATCGATATATTGAGGATAAAACTATATATCTCCTGACTTTGTGTGAAAATCCCATGATATATTTTGTAAGATATTGTAGGGACAGATAAAAAGTTAAGTATATGTGGTAGTTACTGTCACCAAGTAATACTCGGAAAGCTATAAAAACACAAGTTTGGCACTTTGAACCAAACTTTCAATGAATGTTCAATGATTGAGGAATATTAGAATTGGAACTACTTAAACAAGATTCTTCAAGCCTCATCATTACTTCAAATGCAGTAAATAACATAATAAAAAATCCTGTCTCCTGACACCTCAAAATGCGTAGCTTATTTGTTTCTCTGCGGAAGAGCTGCACATAGTTGTGGGAAACATGGAAATGCTTATCTCAGAATACCCGCTCCATCGTAATAATTTCTTTGCCCTTGATAAGATTTGTAAGAACATTACACTTTTTGATTCCCGTCGAACTTGACAGCAAGTGTGGCTAGAATTGTGGTGTAGGTACAATGTCATGTAGATTTTTGCCATGAAGATTTCTTCTTTTTGAGTGGGTGGAGGTGGAGGCATAGCTATGAAAATAACATGGAAATCATTTCTTAAAAAAGTGAGGACGAAGTCATTGTGCTCGCTAAGTGAAAACTGTCAATGCTCTCAGGGCAAGGAGCTAATTAAGTCTTTGCAAGGCGCATTTCATCATATTAACGTCATTTTACAGTCTAGAGATAGTAAAACTTGGGCAGAGGTTTTGCCTTGAAAAAAATCAGTCACACGAGTGTTCCATGTCTTATTTTCACTCATTGCACATATAGAGTGAAGCGAAAGCGATCCTTACGAAACTCAATACCGTAAGAACAGGGTGATACCCGCGGTCTCAGACATTTATCAATGTTAGTCTCAAATGAGGAAATAAAGCGTGAGCGTTTAAAACAAGAGTACACATTGTTGCTATCGACTTTGGCAACAAATATTTTTAATGACTAGCACATACATAATCATCCTTGTATCGCATAATTTCCCAGTTCAAGGTATATTGTTAAAACATCAATTTCATGCTAACCTTGGTGGAAAGAATGTACCATCATTCAGACAACAAATCAATGAGGAGGAAAATGTTACGAATGGAGGTTGAGACCGAGAAAGCATAAAAACTGTGTTAAATCTCAGCATTATGCAATCAACGTTCAGTTCAGGTACAGGGAAATATGAGACACTCTTGCAGTTGCAGAAGCCGTCCTGCCTGCATACCTACCTATATAAATTTCATTTCTAGTATGTACTTATAAAGTATCTATAGTTCATATAGAACTTAATAGTTTTGAGAGTACTGACAAGACAAATAACCAGGACCTTATGTAAGTAATTGGCATGCATTTATTATATTTCTTTGTCTTCGGCATCTAATCGGTATATGCGGCTGAAATCATTCCACAAAATCATTTCAAACTGTTACACCAGTTCCATTGAACGGTTAATCTGGTTAAAACCCAAAAGTTACGTGCTGCCTGGCTACCAGGTGCTGGTTTAATGTGTTGTCTAATATATACGTACACGTAGCCTACTAATGTAATTGATTATTCCATTGCATATACAGGGAAATTAAGACTCTTCATCTGTGAAAATGCATTTGTATTCCACTATTGTTTTATAAATGCTTTTATCCTCTGCCGCACAACTTTGTATCTTCAAGAGTTGTCATGCGAGATATCAAAGTCACATAGGTTTACAACTTAGTTGTATACCTACTATACATTGATGGAATTTACCAATAAATTAGCTTCAAAGTCCTAAAAATGCTTTTAGCAAGCCAATTTTTGTGAAAAAGCTTGCTCTACAGTACTTACTTGTACTTAAAGTAGTTTGTAAATGTAATCTTGTTTATAAGTATACAACCTATATATCTTAGTTTTAGCACACCGGGTACAAGAAATGATTGTGATCACTACCTGAGTCCTTTTACCTCCCACTGCATTGTGAGACCTAGTTTTTGCAGCTTAGCCATATAGAAACATACTGCTTAGTTCCAAAACATCAGTGTATGTCAATACTAGCTCCATTTCACAAATTTTCAGTTTAGAACAGGAAAAGGAACAGCATTGTGTAATATACATCTTGTGGCAGGTCAAGTTGAGAAAAGATAATCTATTTAAAAAATGTGTCAAGGTACTGCACATAAGATAACCAACATGAAGGGTAGGTATACATATGAGTGCAGTGTTTAAATTCTTATAGAAAGTATGCTTACTCGATGATTGTATTTTGTTATACAAGAAAATATAATTTAAAACTATTTCAAGTATACTTGTCGCTGGTTAGTTATGGATGCAAATGAAAATGTTTACTTCATAGGTGCTGCATAGTATCCATTTATGATTTACTAGCTCAGGTTTACTTTATATAGAGTTTAGCAGATTTACTATGACAGTGTGCAAGCAGCCAGAAGTTGCAGAGTCCAAATGTTGCACAATAGTTTTCTTTTGGTTTCTATTAGACATGTGACATGATGGAAAACTTCAATTTCTAGTTAGCACTATATCTTTCATCAATACATCACTTAATTTAAACCAGAACTTGCAAAGGAATTCGTGAAATCAAGACATTTCGAAAGCGATATATCTGTAGTACTAGTTTCGTAATATGAATATTCCAGGATAAAAATAGGACGCTACTCTATCATCACCGACAGGTTGACAGGTAGTATCAATTTACCCAGGAACGCATACAAATGTATAGATAGCCTACGTTCGACACCCAATGTACTTAATAGTAGTCTGCAATAAGTTCTCATTCTCACACCTACATATTTGTAGCTTTCAGAAATAAAAATTGATAAAAATCAATGTTTTCAAAAATTCGTTGCAATAATTAGTTGTCAGTTAATTCTTGTAGTGATGTACATCGTATAAAAGTTATAATAAATAAGATAAGTTTCCTATCACAATCGTTTGAAAAATAGTTTATCATTTAAAATAAGTATATGGTTCTGTATTAGCAAACGAAAGGAAATACAGTAAGTTTGTCAGTATAAAATCATTTGCCTCGCTTATGTGCTATGCTGCTACGATGAATATTTCCATTGGGGTGCAATGATACAACTTCATGATTCTTGCTACCTTTTACAATATGTTGTCATGCCAGAGGCTATCACTTACAACATACATACTACTTCAAACCACTGCATTATAAAATGAAATCTCTAGTATAAATACTAGTACAGGTAAATGCAAACCCTCTGGAATTGTAAGGAACCATAGAAGCAACCAAGTTGCAGTTATAAAAGGGCTCATATCTTCCCTTGAAAGGGTTTATTACACACGCTTTTAACCACAACTTAACGCAATTATAACATTAGGCCTACGTGGTTAATGGAAATGGACGAAATTTCTGAGTGATGTCGTAAAGTGAAAAGGGCGTATATGTATATATCCGGAATCATCACTTCACATTTTCTCAATAAAAATGTAGATTTCACCTACGCTGATTGGGGTTTAATTTTTGATAGTGTGGGTGCAAAAGTGCGACATGAACGACTTTCACGAATAATTTATTCCATAAAAAAGTATTAAATTGGTTGAATTTTACACTCATACTGTGTCAAAACAAGACGAACATCACATAGAACAATGGATTAGTAAACTTTGACCATATATCTTTAATCTATCACATCAGAGTAAATCAAACAACTTCCTACAGACGATACGAAAACAACTTACTGGGGATAAGTAATTATCATTATGGTTCTCATGGATGGCGAGTGTGTAACATACGCAGCTCCGATTTTTTAAGCGAGTTTATGTTCAACGTTATAGAAAATAATCTACCCAAAAACAGGATATTGCAAAGACATTTCTGCACTAACGCAATTAGCATGGACTATTATGCAACTTCGAGGTATAACACTGGTAAAGTGTGACTTCGCAGGCCTACTTAAATAGTTGAGCAATATTATACACAGTATTAGTTTGCAAATGATAACAGTATACAAATGAAATAACAGGACAAGAAAATTGTGCATCTACGGATACCAACAAGGATAGGAAAGTAATATCTGTATAAGTATGCACAGGTATAGAGGCAATTGTAATAATGCTAAATTTTAGCAAATTGCTATTTGACAAGGATCCAATAATCATAGGTACTATTTTAGTAGCGTGCATACATGGTAACATAATTATAACAGCGAGTAAATAGTCGAGGATTTCGTACAACATTAAATCACAAATCTTCACAGGATTGATTACTTTGTTTTTGCAATTTCTTCAGACAATCTTCTAGTTTTTCCACAAATATATCCACATCTTTGGTCTCCATACCGATAGCAGCAGCCGCAGTGATGTAAGGGAAAGGATAATTGGTGCAGTGCGAACCCCAACCTGAAGAAAAAAGAGGAAATATGCCAATAAACTACATAAAAAACAAATTGTCCCCACAAGTTACTAACGGATACTTGTATCTACCTTGGAAGTCAAAACCATCTATGTTTTTTATACTTTGTTCGCACGATATAACTCGGGCACCACAGACAAAGCGAATAAACAACATTGATCCTAATTTAGTAATCATAGAGCTCCGCTCGGATTCAGATAAGTTTTTCCCAAGTTGCGTCAACGTCATGCCTGAAATAGTGAAGAATGTTAGTATTGGCATATTCACTTCGTGATAAAAGATTATTTTTAATACGCTATGATATGGTCGTTTAATTACGACGTACATACCTATGGATATTTGATTATTTGGAGTTTCTATGATGCGCTCGGAAAACTTTTCCGCTAAAGCACCAAGTTTGGTTTTTAGGTACTTGTAATTTTCTCGTCTTTGTTGAAGTAAACGAGTATACTCATTAGATCCCATAGAAAGTAAGGTAATAAATACATCTAAAAATTGACTCGAAGAGGCTCGACCTATAGAATAAAAGCAAAACCCAACTATCATGCATACAATCATTCAAAAAATATCTTCAATAATAAAAGTCTTACCGGGGTAATTTTGACGAATGTTTTCCACCAGTTTGGCATCAAAACCAGCAATGATGGCTCCGCCTACTGGAACCATCAAATTTTTATCCGTGCTCTGCACAAAAATATCTACTCGTTCGTGGCTGTAACAATAGAAACCAGGTGATATACATAGTAATCGGTAAGCCTTTTTCGAATACAAGAGAGGATTCAATGGGCAATGATCATATACGGATGGACAAATACCACTGAGTATATTTCATTACCTAGCAGGTAGTAAAATAACCCTAACAACGGAAATTTAAGTTTTCGGAAAGAAATAAAATAAAATTCGAAAACTTCAGAAAGGAAGATTTCATTACGTTCGGTTTTATGTATGCAAGTTAATAAGAAGGTTTTTACTTTTTAAAACAATTATTATTTAATCTTTTGGAACAACGTTTCGTGAGTTCTCCATTCATCCGGTTCAAAGAAATAATCTATACTATCTAATAAATAATACTTTCTGTTTTAATTTAAATTCAAAATCTTAAATTAGTAATAATGAAACTAAAACATACTGTGCAGCTTGTGATATGGAGTAAGAACACTTTCCACTTTGCAGTCCGTAGGCATTATTCACAACATGGTACAGGTTATTAGCTTTGCATATTTTCCCCACCTCAGACAGTGAATCACAGGCACGAGGGGCAAAGCAACTTGTTGTAGCCAAAATACATAAAATATTCTCCGCTCCATAGCTTGCGACTGTTTCTTGGATAACTTCTACATTCGTTTGTAGCTCTCCTCCAACTATTTTCGGCTCAATGACAATAGGCTGGAGACCTTTGCAGTTATGTAATGTATTTTTAAATTAATAAATAAAGCTAAATAAATTTGAAATACAGCTGCAATACTAGTCCCATATTCCTATAAATTTTTCTGGAAATTACAACATACCTGCTGTAATAATGCATTTGAAACAAGACTTCTGGTCAATGCGGGGCCAAATCACATATTTCGCAGCGGGTTTTTCCTTAGCCAGGGTCAAAAGAACCAAAGAAATGCTTAACCCCGTTGCAGTAGGACATAGGAACACATCGGCGACTTTTCTAGAAACTGTAAACGCACACCAATTCGGAGTTATATAAGTATACATCCTTGAAAAGTACTCCGTATAAAGCAAATACAGGATTTCCCACCTTGCGTACGACACAAATCCAGAAGTAATGCATTTGTTAATACTGAAAGAATGCTGGAACCAGCGGCTTTAGGCTGGACTTCACCTAAATCACCCGAACGTCCCACTCCGTGAGACAATCTAAAATGTCGTTTACTCACTAAAGCTAGAAAATAAACATGTTCAAAAGTTAGTTTGCATTCTCAAATTCTGAAAAGTATCTACAAAACTAGGACTCTTCTTACATGAATAAATTCGTCCTTCCCGTTCGCCAACACCACATCTCGACGGGAAATTATTACTGTCCATTAATGCCAGCTCATTGAGTAAAACTTCGATTGTGAGATCATCCCAACCTTCTTTAGGCCACTTTTTCTGCAAGGATTATTAACATGCAATATAAAACCAAAAAAATTAATAAAAACCCCGTTAACACACATTATTAATATATATTAATAATATAACATTAGTATAAATCCACGCTATTTTATTCCAGACGCAGCAGCATTTCCCGTAGTATACCGGCACCGTTAATATATTTTAATAACATTGCGGTTCTAATTACGACCAGAAATTTAAAAAAATTACTTACCTCCTGCATTAAGGTAGAAATTAATTTGCTTCTCGAAGTCCTAGACTGTGACCCCAGCTGTAAATATATGTCGGCCACAGAGCCGCTCATTCCTGAGGATACCAGTCCTTGCAAATCCATCGTCAAAACTTCAATTTCACCTGGAAAGTAATAACAACTTTACTCTTCAAATTATATGCTTCAAGTGTATCAATTCCATTCAACAATTTGATAATAAGTCCCTATGAAAAAAATTATTAAATACTCTTACATTGGCATTAAAAATACTATTCGAATAATTATTAAAAATGATATTAAATTAATTATTAACAATAATATTAGATTAATTATTAAAAGTACTAATTGATTATTATTGAAGAAAATAAAAATTACTGGCCACGACGACCACCAAACTTTGGAGCAACGTACACAATGTTATTAATTCTTTTGTAGACTAGTCATGACTATTTTTGAAACTGGAACCTGGAAGTATACAACTACCGATCAAACTAAATTTCAATTCAAAAATAAAATTTTAGATTCAAAACTAATAAATCACAGTTGCAAATTGCAAAAAAACATTGAAGTAGTAGAAGTAGAAATGGCAAAGTGCAGAAAATTAAATAATGACACGCAGTTTAAGCCGACGAATTACCGCGTCAAAATTCCAAAAGCTCTACTGCCAATCAAGTGCCTCCAAGCTTCTCCACGTGATCATTGCATTCATTAAAGAATAAGTTCAAAATCAACATCAAAATCTATGTAAATCCAACAACGTGCCACCGTTTGTATTCTCGAAATTAAAATCAAAACCTCGATGGTTATTTTATTTAATTTGTTCCATCATTTATTTAATCGTTTTCATATTCCAAAAATAAATGTCGGTTAATTAAAACATTTATTTAATAAAATTTGTGTTGCGTTTTTTTAATTTAAAATTATTTCATTTAAAAATTATAACATTAAAATTAAATGTTTATTTAAAATCATCGTCTGAAATGGCTTTAAATGTGAGATTATTACGGTTAACCACCTTACTCCGACCATCAAATGTAAGATTTTTGAAGACCACGACGACGGAACATCCCGAACCGGTGTACACTGATGATGAAAAAGTATTGAATAAAGTGATGGAAGAACGTGGATCAGATGTTGTAAGTGTTGTTGCTAATATGGATTTTTTGATAAAGGAGTAAAAACAATAGTATGAATGTACACTTGAAGTAGAAATACTTGTTAAAGGTTAAACTGAATCAAATGAAGGTTAAAAGGTGAAGAAAATAATTTACACAGTTGGAATAAATGAAGGGAGTGTATTAATTGAAGGGAATTTTTTGAATTTGCAGCCTTCAAGCATTGCGAACCCTTATCAAAAAGAGAAGAGACAGTGTATATTGTGTGAGCATGGAATTACCCCGGATTACAAGAATGTCAAATTACTGTCGCAATTTGTGTCCCCGTATACCGGGATGTTGTACGGTCGTCACATAACTGGCCTTTGCAAAGAAATGCACGAGCGTGTGGAACTTCAAGTATCTAAAGCAATTACGTTTGGTGAGTTTTTGTTAATGGAATTGATTATATTCATTTAGGTTCTGTTGTAATTTTATGTGCCTATTTTGTTAGTACACTCATGTTATTTATGCAATTATTTACTTAAAATCAACAACTTTTGGTTCACTAGGATTTATGGCTGGGTACTTGAAGGAGGTAGAATTTTTAAAAGATCCCAAATTGTGCGACCCGGAACGACCGATGCGATCCCATAAACATTAACTACTATAATCTGCGGGGGACCTGTCCCAAATTTACTCCTATATTGAAGAATATTGGTGTGCGTGACTTATGCCGCAACGTTTATACGAATTTAGTATTAATTATTACACCACGATGAGTGTTAGGGATGAAAAACGGCTGTTGGCAACCTTGAATGGAGTTAGTGTTAAATTTTAATACTTGAAAAATATTTAAAACAACACTTATTGCAATAAAAATCTTTTTATTCAGTGCATGATGTACAGTTTACAAAACCTTATGGCTAATTTAGGAAATCATAGGGCTTGCTTAGAAGATTCAATAAACTTACTGTTAACTTAGAGGCCAATTAGGCTGTTGTCGTAACTTGCATTTGCGAAACTATTGCGCGACTAGACATGCCACACTAGCTCATAATGGCCGAGTGACAAGACTATTTTATAACGAAACATAGGTTTCGCGTCGATAAGTAATCAGTTAAAAGTATTTATAAATTCCTTGGGACTTACTTCCTGCTAGCTCAGTCAGAAGGGTAATTTTCATTACCATCTGTAGCTCGTGCAATTAAATCATACAAAAACTAACAATAAGAGTAATTAATAACTTATAATACAGTCGCATTAATCGAGAGACGACATTGCTCCTTTACAATCCACGATGAGTGAAGTACATTTTTAATTATCATTTATAAAAGTTAAAAAAATGATAAACACAGATTAATATTGCGCACTCTTTAATCGTTGAAACTAAACGAGCAAAGAGATTGATCCTCCCAGCTGTAGACCGCAAACCAAAACTGCCATCCATACTAGTTTTAACTGGGAGAATATAAAGAATATACGAACATACTAGAAACTGTTATATCATTGGTCACAACAGGAATAATATAATTAATTACATGTATAATTGTATTTTTAATGATTAAATTTTCTGACTTCAACAATCTTGAAATTTCAAAACATGTAGATCGTTTCTGTTTCTGGCAACAATCTTGAGTGAGTACTAGCTTGAAAAAAACAAACTTGCAAAAAGTACGTCACTTGTGCATCAAGTATTTTAATTGTAAATATCATTTTCGCATCAATTTTTATGTTGGGGTGGTAACCACCATTTTAAGACTTAACTTCCACAAAATAAACTGCTGATGGACGAATGAAGATTTAAGTCATAAATTACAATCTCTAGGATTCGGTTACTAAAGAGTTCCAAGTAATAACGTACGACATAAAAGAAAACATTTATCAGGGAAATAGTATCACATTCCGATGAGTTTATTTTAAATACTACAGACTACACTCTCGTGCATTTTTCCTAACATTTCTCAGTCTTATACAAAAGCTACTGGAAAATTGGACGGGAGTATCTTTTACAGAACTAAGTTATTTTATTAGATCTAACAGTTCTCCAGCGCTGCTGTGGGATAGAGGAATTATTTCCTATACATACATGCGGTGGGGACGTTGTAGATCGGAGGCATGCCACTATACGAAACTAGCGCACTTACAATTATCATGTATTACGTATAAAAACGTTTCAGTAAGGGTAAAGGTTACCTTCGACCGAAGTTACAGTGATTCGAATTCTGTTTTCAAGTTAGATGTCACTTAAATATTTACCGCTAGTACATATAAAACTGGAAATTTTTATATTCAAGTAAAATGTTGTGGATTTGATTAATTTGAGTATAATAATCTTGTAGTAAGAATGTCGAATCAATTTTGAATTATAATCCTCTATAATCACATAGTCGTGGTCCTTATATTAAATTGTTATGCCTATACTAATTCTGAAATAACTTGTAATTTTAAATATGCACGATAATATATCATAAATGATTTCATCATTATTGTTACATGACAGGAACACTAATACCGATCATGGCCAGCACCAATTGAAGGTACTTCTTTTATCAGTCAATACCTGGCCCGTTCCTTATCATGTGTGCGAAATAAATAGACCTACCGAAAAGACGGTAGTTGAACCAATATGAGAATAGCTAACTCCTGATATCCCACCGAATTTCTAAACAGCTGACGGAAGTTTGTATCTTTTCCGCAGAGATTGGCTTTTGGGTTTGAATTGCCACTTTCAACAATTCTAAAAAAGACTCCTTTTGAACGTATCAGTCGCATACTGTCCAACTAAGTAACCCTACTGAAGTTCTGTTACATCAGTGCAGACAGATGTAACATGTAACAAATATATTTCGGTCATGATTAAACCAAAGCTGCAACACATGTTCCCCAAATGGAATAATTAAATCAAGTGGATCTCGAAAAAGAATATTGTATGCTCGGCACAATGTTCTTGTAAAGTGGGAACACAGGAGAGCAACTCAGTGAGAATTAAAAAGAAAAAGGAACTAATACTACATTGAAACTTGTCAATGACGACTTTACAACGAGAGCACGAATGCTTATATAATATACCAAGATAAAATTCTTCACATTTCTCTTGTTTGACATATTAATTTAACACTGCTGTTTGGGTATTAAATAATAACTGGTCGATTTTTACTAGGCACTGTGTGGACGGTATATTATATGTAATAATAACCTACAGGAAATACATTAAGCGCAGAGTTATGCGTTCTTCTCTGTAGTTCTTACAGTTCTGTCAGTTTTCTTGTTCCGAACTTTGTCTTTTTTCCGAGGCAGCGTTCCATTTGCATTAGATACCTGTTGTAAAAGTTTAAAAGAATTGTTAGCTCAATTGGGCAAACTCCAAACAAAAACCGAACACTTTCATAAAACACAACATCAGGGTCACCACTACGCAAAAATGTTATCTACGCTGACAAAATCGTCCATCACTTAGTGCATTTGCAGTCATGTAATTCACAATTTCAAGGAAACTCATAGATCAGTCTGTTTTAGTTGATCGTAAAAAACCACATATTTTCTAGAAATTAAATATTTACACATTATGTTTAATGCTATTGATTGGCATAACACGGTGTTCTTAAATCTATCGATTTGATGATTATTCAAAAAATAGACATGTTATGTAGTTCAGCCGTTAGTAAATCATAGGCCAAGTTTTGTTAGCAAACTCCATTAACATTCACAAATTTAAAGAATTGTCACCTAACTTCGAAACATCAATCCAAAAGCACACCCGTGCTCTGTTATACCATCACCGACAGAAGCTACTAGGAAGTTGCATTTTTGTTCTCTTGTTGCTTTACACCTGTAAGGTTATCCCTGTTGGTATTTGCTAGAATACCCGTGCTAGAAGAGCTAGAAGCAGTTTTTGTGAATGACGGGGGTAGAGGTTTGGGAGTTGCAAAAGGATGAAAGACTCTTCGAAAGGAGCTAGCCTGCCAAGACAAAGCACTTTTGACCCTATCGTCGGAACTACTTCTGCCTGCAAATGACTTGCTCTGTTTTAATCGACTGAGAGCTATGCTGTCTATACCTGAACCATGGACAATAGATTTGAGTTTAGCGTCCTTAGCAACAATCGGTGCTGAAACGCATGAAATAACATGAAAAGGATCTCCTACTAACGCTTGAACAGTACGGCTACCTCTAATTTTTGAAGTTCTTGAGGGATTTACCCCCACTAATGATATTGACGGAGGGTCAAAACCTTGAAGGACAGTTTTCCCCACTGTTTTCAAACTTGGCGTTTTTACTGTACTGGCTACTGGACCACTACTTGGTCCAAGACATATATTAGTGTCTACCAACGTACTGTCAGAATCTGATTCACAATCAAGAAACTCATCGCTATCCGAATGATCATACTCTTCCTCAACTTCCAAAATGTCGCTCTCTCTTTCCGCCAAGGAAGTTGTAATTGGAATTGTATGATTTTCAAAAGGTATGGTAGGAGTAAAATCAGCGGGGAAAGCACTTGCGGAGATTTCGGACGTTGGATACCATCCGTACACAACGTGAACTGGCGTCCCTTCCCTGGAGACAAACTTTCTGCCGATCGCAACTCGCTACGATAATAAATAAACCTTTGACGACTTTCTTTGTCAATGAGATATAAACAAGTATAGATAGGTAAAACCAATAATGATTATTTTAAAATAAGTTGCTGTACCTCCACGTTTCTTTTCCTGGTACTGCTTCGCAAACGACGAGATTCGGCTTGGTCTGCATCTGAAGGAACGCTTTCTTCCATAATTGGATCTACTCCCAATAAGCGCTCCCTGACAAGTTGACGGTCGATATTATTTTCAGGAGGGATATCTGCTTCGAGCATTTCCGCATCCCCAATGGCTACAGGAAGATTTCTATGCAATACACCATAACTTTAATTAACCTTGATGATGGAATTAAATGTAAATTTTTCAGTTCAAATCATTTTACGTTACCTTTCAAACTGAATGTCTCTGGCTGGACCATTGAATGCAAAACCATCCATAATATCGTTGCCACCTGAAAGACAATAATAATTAATTATCACCACTAAACAGTGTGAGTTAAGCAAATGTGGGAATAATTTGGACAGAGAATGATACCTTGGAAATTACCCCCATAGCGCTGATAACCCCGATTCAGGTCATTCATGCTACATGTTCTTCTAAAATTATCAAGTAATGGCTCTCCGCCCTTTAAATAATAAAATCACTTATTGTAGAACAATCATTTAATTAGTTCGCACAACTTAAAGTCGGTACGAAACACAATATTTCTAAGCCTTGTAAAGTGTAGGGCTTATGTAAACAAAGTAAATACTAAAATACATACTTTACATTCATACAATTTGGTTAAGAAGTATGTAATTATTTTTTTTACTCACTCGAATTGTAGCGGCCATTATTATTTCCGACGTAGAAGTTAATACCCTATAGCCCCATTTCATAACTGCACCGCTGGCTCGGGCTTTGAAATCAGCCAAGCACGCATCGATTTCCTGTAAAAATATATTTAAAGGCAATTAATTGTTGCAATGTAATCTTCGATTTAAGACTTTAGCCTATTAGCCTACATAATATAGTTAAAGCAATGCTTATTGTTATGCTCTGATGCCGTATTTATTACTTCTTCGTGACGAATCAAGTACGGATGAATGTAATTCCGATATATTATAGCACCTCCACGGGTTGACGATGATATCATCCATAGAAGAAATATTATTTTTCCTTCATAATAAAAAGGAAACCTTAAAAACAGAGGAAAAACATTAACATTAGCAACTATTTGCTGAATTCAAGGCATGACATACATGTGTTCTGCTCAAGGATAATTTACGTTTATTGATAATACTTACCAGCACCCTATAAATGTATCAGCAAATACTTCGACCACGCTGAAAACTGCAAATGCAATCCAGTACATCATCCAATTTACCTGGTAGAAGCAAAGAGAACAAAATCATGATTAAAATTGAGAAAACGTGTGCAACTTGTCGCAACTTTGTGAGTAAAAATTGCTGCACCGACCACTACTGCTACCACAAAAAACGTTAGTAACAACATTATGTATTATATATTTTCTCTCTGAATTTTTTCCATAGTTTACTTTGTCGACAAAACCGGCGGAATGTTTCCCTAACATTAATAATAATAGTAATAAGCGGTAGGATTCACAATGAAAAGAAATAATAAAAATACTTTCATAATCATTTTAATATACGCAATCGGTTCTCTGTGTAAATTAAAATGGACTTCATCGATCCTGAACTGTAAAAGTGAGTCCGTGTGGTAACGTTAAATGAGTTGTATGTATACATGCGTAGGTATGTATACTTAAGTTCCCTGTTGAGTTCAACTACCATTACAGTCTAATGTTGCAAGTTTAGTTATGTCTTCATGAAATGTGATCAAGACATAGATTGTACATAGGATTGAATTGAGATTGGTATAGAAATGACATTTATGGTCTGTTTATCAACAAGGAGGGAATAGCTCCGATTTCGGAATGACTCTACATCCGGAGGGATTATATCCTCAGACCAAATTAATCTAATATTTCTAATTATACGGTAATGTCAGCTTAAACGTCATTTTAAACCGTTACTTCAAGTACGTGCTTCACATGAGCTAAATATACAGAGTACAGAAGGAGATTCGTCATTCATTACTATTACACACATCAAGCCGACATTACCGTATAATTAGAATAATTTACATAAAAAGTAACCAAGTACGAAAATCATTGCTACAATCCTGCAATTACATACCACCCTCCCTCATTGCACTTCACCGCACTACACTACAATGCAGTGACTACATACAACATCGTCTCATCTGATTGTAAGTCTGTAGTCTGTACAGTGTCCATAATTACTTGTTCATACAATGTCATTTATTATCTTCCTCACTTGTAGAGGTTCGAAACTATAAAAAGTATTTGTTTACGCCAACAGAAAAGAGACACATTTGCATTGCGTACAAAAATAAACAAGCTACTGCGAAAAACGCTGACAGGTCGCATAATTATCAGAGCATGTGAATATAAAATAAATACATGTACATACAGGAAAAATAAACATTACTTACGTATTCGCGCACATCCTTAGTTTTGACCGCCTTAAAAGAACAATAAGCAGGGTACATTAACCCATAGGTGAGCCTGTAAAAAATTATGAATGCATTTCTGTTTAAGACTCTAAAAATTACTCACTTTCAAACTTTACAATATCCAACCATAATAAATGTTAATTTTGATAGCATAAAAATTAGCGAATATCAAAGCATGAAAAAGAACGAAAAAAAAATAAGAAAAAGGCTTGAGGAAGTCTTTTGCATGTTTATATGTACGAGCCTGCAAAATTTTGCTTAAGTGGGGCGAAGTTGTTTAATTAAAGCGGCTGATCGAGCTCGACCTCGTGTGTTATTCTACGGAAGGAGAAACCTAACGGTGTTAATGACAATGAAATAATCTTTTGAGTCGCGGGGGTGTAAACAAGTCTTGCCATATATGAAAAAATAAAAATGTACAACTGGCTCGGAATCTCTCAACATTCCCCAATACTGAACAGTTTTATAATGATGTAACAAAAAGATGTTGAAGCTTACACAACCAATACATATAGGTATATATATATATAATAAAATGATGTCCTTGTTCGATGGTCAATAATACCTGCGACGCAGTATACAGAATAAAACTAATTGTATTTCATGAATTTAGACTTTTGTTTTACACAAATGAATGTACGTACATTTTACTTTTGAACTAAATAATAACAACATAAATACATAACTGTACAGTTCGATTCCAAAATGCACATAACGTATTTACAATGTATGCATATTATATTTACAATCTAATTTAACTTCCTCTTGCTCAAAGTTTATAACTCTCCGGCTCTTCAAACGATTGTCAAGTATCGAAACACTTATAGTGATACAATCAGTACTACACTACAAAGAAGGAAGTTTACAGAGATCAAGATCAACTCTTGAGATTTTGACTGTATAGGTATGTATCTGTACATAATTCGCAGTACGGGACAAATGTGAAGTTATTAGATCATACATAAAGTATACCGCAATGTTGGAAGAAGTACGGACGAAATCAGATGCATTATGTCTTGGTGATTAGGCGCAGGTTTCTCTAATTATTAATCCCCCACCGAATCTGCCCACCACATCAGCTGAAATTGGTCTAACTGTTAACCATCAAAGAAAAAAGAGTCGACCGATATGAGATAAGAACTTCTTACACAGACCAGTAGACTGTCCAATTCAGCACTCAACACCGTAATATCTGAATCAGTAATCTCAGGCAAAGCAGAGCCATGTTATTTACTTGTCTCTGTGCTTCGTGTTTAGACAGTCAGTCATTAATTACTTAAATGTATATATCTAAAATACATTCGAAGAAGAAAATTATATATATTATAGTATTATTTTGAATTCGTATGTCTTTCACTAACCAGAAACAGTAGCCGGTGGCCACCCAGGGACATGATATTCGAGGATGTTCTTACAGCAACAATAAAACATATAGGCACAAAATTAGACAAAATGTCATTGTGGAACACGACTTTTTTAAAAATGCCATCGTCGTTGGTGCATGCACGTACTTAAAGGCTTAAACTATGAACGTGAACGTACCTACAGAGCGCCGTCTAGATATAGATGACAACCAAATTGTTGTAGTAATAAAATGTAATTTTGTACTGGACCTGATTTGGTGCGGACATACTGAAATATTGAATAGGGCACGGAAAATCCTTTTATAATATATAAATCTACTTGTGTAGATGTAACTATTTATTTATTTAGTATATATGAACTTGTGACCTGTTTCTACAATGATAAGGGAGAAACTTTGGGAAGCGTTTAAGATTTCAGCGTCGCCACCAGGCAAAATATTTTGCCTGCCTGACGAAGAAGGGAGAATAAAACTGAAAGCTACACAGAAAGGTCACACCGTAATAAAGTGAAAGAAAGAAAATAATGAGCAAATTTAGCTACGACAGTAAAAACTGTTCGAACATTTTTGAGCTCATACAGTTCACATTCATGCTACACACCACTACATAGGGATCTTGGAGTAACGTGTGTTCCGTATTGAGAACAACAAAGTTGGCAATTCCAAAGTCACACATGTTCTCTGGTAAATATCCTAAATACATTCTAAAAATAACTCTTCCCAGGCATTCTACAACTTTTTTTAGTCATATGCACTCCTATATGAATCAACAGAATGTCAATACATTACATCTGTGTAGATGATGCACAGAACATGTATATAGTCCTTGTGCATGCGACAATAATAATGTGAAACTCGGTATATGTAACCCCTACACGGCTGCACAAAAAGACGAAGAGCTTTTCACTCAACTTTTAATCTTTAGTAAAGCCCACAAGAATACAGGATACAGCAAAGAGACAGAACAAGGTACCTGCATAATAATATGACCTGTCGAAATCGAGCCCCCAGCTCTTTTTACAACAGGAGTCACATAGATATGGTAATAGTAATAGATACATAAATCAGAATAAAAATCAGATGCGATACTAATAAGTTGGGACATATAATACGTTTTTAATTAAATTGTATATATTGAGTCGTGGTCGTGAGTAATTGGAACTAAATAACTTCCTCCAAAAAGTGAATGATATGTACATGTTCAGTGGACCATCAATATGGAATTATACTTCAATTCACATGGATATCATTAACTTCTGTATCCATGACAAGTATAGTCGTGAGAACAATCGATCCAACAAACAAATAATACTGTGTGTGTAGTATATACACGGTGAATCGGAGTTGACAAGAATTGCTAGATCAATGCATTTATTTTGTGTCTCTATCGCCTATGTATTTACTTATAAAAGTAAAAGACAGCTAAAAACTTTTTCCAGAAACATCATACGTGTATAAAAACACACACAGAAAGAAGACAGAAGGGAAGCTTACATGTATTGAGCTTGAGCGCATTTAATAATAATATATTCAAAAAATCATTTTCTTACTAACCAACAACTTTTTATACACGTGTCCTTAAATGTGCAGAGCAACGTAAGTATAACAAATGCAATCAGGGCCGTTCAATTAAAAAGTCAAATATATAAACTGCAAGGGTTCAGATATTACTATATTAATAGAGAACTATATAATAAATACAAAGTCATAGAAGGACGTGATGATCAGAAATGATTTTGGTATCACCGTATACGATACGTTGTATTCCATAGCCCCATATACGTTCCGTATGTCAATGGTAAACAGATTACTAGCGAATATGCAGTGTGAAATAATGAGATGAGCTGAAGCAAAAACTTAGATTTAAAGATGATCTTTAGTAGGTACACGTACACCTCCATACCAAACTACAAACCCACAGTTACTAAATATTGTAATTTTTCAATCCACTTTGCTACATATTCACATTTTTCCGGCAATTTTATTTAGAATTCTACGGTTTCAACCGTCGCGCACTCAAAAATAAAGTAAGAGCTATTATTCAAGCTTTGAGTAAGAGTAGAATAGAAAAGAGATCAGTACTATGATTAGCGTTTATTTGGGAGTTTTAAATTAATCTGATGGTCTGCTATGATGTTGTATGAAAAGCAATAAAATTTCATAAACCAGGTTACTACAGTATTATACAGAAATATATACGCTAACTGGCATTATTATCATCATCACTCTCTACTACAAGTTGTGTAGGTGGTGGAAACCTAGTACTTTATTTAATTTTTTCATGCTGTACAGCAGCGGAAGTAAACATATTATTGTTGCAGGACGAAAAAGTAGATTCAGGCATGACTTTCATGTCTCCACACTCCACACAGATACATAACTACCTAGTACCTACATAAATGCCAGGGTACTACAAGCACGAAGTATGACATCAATCTGTTCTACTACCTAAATGCCAAAAAGAATTGCACAAAAGAGATTCGCATGCTCAGCTATACATGTAGATACAGGTAATTGTATTCGTGGTTAAAGTTTAATAGTAGCCAAAAAAACATTTCACGGTAGCCCAGTAAAGAAACTGTGTAAGTCATTTTTACATAATTCCTTACAGCTACAATATCACTTTTTTTACTGCCTATGAGTTTAGATTAGACCCAACAGTCATAAATTGCGTTTACGGAATATCTTTTTCGACCATGTTAACTCTTCATCAATCGGAACATTATTTGGCTCATGAAGTGATCACAGGGTTGATCAATATCATTCCTTAGGTAAGTGTGCATGAATAATCCAAGGTGAGCGTTAATAACAGCGTAAAATATTGAGACGAAAAGTTAATGCAAACAAATACACATTACATTACTAATGTTGAATGTGACTATATTTAAGAGTCATAGAGGTTTCCATACTATTAGTATGCAAAGCTAATAATGAACTCATATGAATATTCGCATGCTAAATCAATTTCACTCCTAAACAATCTACTACACCACTCACTCACAGCAGTCAATGCATGCAGCATAAATTCTGTGCATATCCTACTCCAGGTCAGGAGGTCGAAGTAAACATTACCAAATACATGCACATAACATAGCTGTGGATGAATTTTAACCGTAAACATGAACTGTCAACTCTTGATTTCAATTTTTCATTTTATTTCGTTTGCATTAATTATTATTGTTATTCGAAAATACATCTTACACACTCGTTTTTGCATTTAGCGGACACAGCGACACAAGTTACTTCATTTATTAACCTGGTGGTCAGGCATGAGGGCCCATACTATACACACCTATAGTGCATACATGTACTATAGGTACTCAATCCTATTTCATAACATCATACACACACAGTCCGCACACGTACACCCTATAAAGCCTTAATATTTCAAACTCAATACCAATAACATAAGACAAATGAAGAACTTAGAATTTCGCGAAAGTCGCCAAGCAATCATCATGGCTTCTCCTTGTCACATACTCCTAAAAAGGCAAAAACCTTCAGTTTATCAAATCAAAAATAAATGATCTTTCATTTTTCTCACTCAGTCGACGGTGCCTCGCACGTCAGTGCCAAGGTTAAACAAATCTTGTTGTGAAAGAGGAAGTGTGGAACAAAAGGACAAAAGTATCTCTGCACTTGTCAAGAAACCACAACTCCCTTGACAAAGCAGACGAATTTTATATTTACATACAAGTATAGTATAAGTATACAAGCTTGGTCAGAATTGCCAGTCAGAGAGAATACAATTCCAAGCATGCAATGCAACCAGTTCCACAGCCAACTATTCAAATACCGAAGTTTAATGAGCTTTGGTGGAAACGATGAAAATCTATACAATGTACATACACCGTATCCATTAACATGGGATTTCGTTCCAATGCATCCGCTGGAACACCATTACTCCTATAATGTAGTTAAAGTTTATTTTAATGGGTTCAAAGTTTTCAAATATTCATTTCAGAAAGTACGATTTCTATTATATGTCATATACAAAACCTATGCGGTTATACAGCACTGCGCTACTAACTTCTGACGATACTTTTTGACAAAACGTTTGTAAAACTTTATTAGTCGTTGTGTTGACCCAACAAGTGAAAACAGCAACAAAATATCCGTACAAGTACTTCTGTAAAAGTACAATACTTATAGATATTCATGATTCACATCAAAGCAAGAGTAGGAATTAGGAATCCCAAGTAAACGTATATATCTTGTTCCATAACCACTTTAAAGGGCTCGTCAGGAAACTATAGGGGCACGGGGGATCATGAGCAGAAAAAATCTACATCTTCATATATTTATTACATACCTACGTAAGTACTTCCATAAAGGCGCCGGAGGTCCTTTGACCTTCTCATTTATCGTGTCGCTGATTTTATCCAATAAAAGAAAATGCTTGAGACAGGGTGAGTGTGATCATATAGAAACCTAACTGTTTTACGTTACGTAATAAATAAGTACATACATGTACTTATATTGTACACAATAAAGAACCGTCAACAATATTACACACATACAAAACCGTCTTGTCTCACACGTGAACGTAGCCTTATAGAACAAGGAATATTATACATATTAAACTATCTCTTCTTGTCTTAGAAAAAAGGGACACCTAAGGAATCAAATCACTAGACTATAAGGTTCTGTCAGATGTTGAAGGGGCTCCATATTATGTATATGTACTAATTTTGAATATGCAACTATTGTAATCCCTACTAAATTAGCATTAGTATAATTAATATTGCACTACTTTTAGTAACATCCGACTCCGACTAATATTTTGTACAGGCACATTATCTAATCTGTAATCTGCATATTATCTCCATTCACATATAGATATACTCCGATTTATGAGAACTGAGAACCTCCAGGATTCATTACTCTTCATATATAAACTAGAAACCGGCACACTGGTATACCACGATCTATTATTTTTTCACATAAACCACTGTCTCAATCCTATATAATGTAAAAAATATTCCAGCTAAAAACAGATTGTGTAAAGTATGCAATGCTTTACCTATATGAACTTGACACTTGACATATAGCCACGGCTGATATGAAATTATCAAACTGCACTGACAAAAAAAATGCATCCTTAAATTAAACCTAATAATAATGATATTCGTTGAAAAACAGATAGCTATTTTTAAAGAACAACGTTGAAAACATCCAACGCTTGATAACCGCAACCACGGCCACTTTTACCTACAAATCATATACTTAAACAGAAGTTACTGAAATTAGAATAATGTATAATTCCAAACAAAACAATGAAGTATTAAAAGCCACTGTCGCCACTCGCCACATGCCAAAAAACCTTCAAATCTTTGTGTTTACCTATATTTATAGCGTTACTATATAACTTTGAATTGATATAGCTTATATACAGATATATACTGTCATTAAAACTTTTAAAAGATACAATATCACCAACAACAACTTTTGCTGTTCATGACGGTACAATGGATAATAACAAAAAGAAAACAATAATTCACCAATTCTGTATCCATATACATGTAGTTTATTAATGATAAAAGGTAAAAATTCACATTCCCCTCACTGTCAGCACCTGTCTTTCTCACTTTAAGGCAATTTTCACTAATTTTCTAAATTTCTAACATTTTATATTAAAAACTTCATGTACAATTCATTGTCAAATTGCCAGTCCTCTAGTGACAAAAATTAGGCTAAAAATAAATGCAGGCATTAATGCTAAAAAATATATATATCCTACTAACTTAATCTATACTCTATAGCGTACATAAATACAATCCAGAATGTCTAAAAATAAAAATCCTTCAGCGGACACAATAAATAAAATCCTCAAAAGATGACAAAATGAATGCAATTCTCACGACAAAACTAACGAAATTCCAGAATACAACAAAATAAATAATGTAATCTCCAAAATTCTACAGACCAATAAGAATTGTATCATCAATGTCGTGTATAACTCCGAACTGAATAACTGAAGTATATAAAAACAACGGTTCAAGATCACGTGCCCGGGTTTTGTAAAAACAGGAAATATTGCAAAATAAAACTAAAATAAAGCAATTTAATAATCAACTAAATTTCCTACAATTTATTCTTTATGATAAAATAAAAGATTTTCAAGTTCACAATAATAATAAAACTTACGTGACAAGTTTTGACAGTATGTACGCCAACATAGTTGAAGCTGTCCAGCAGAAGAATTTTTCACGAAAAGGTTTTATCACTGTTGTGTAAATGTAAAAAGTAAAAATATAAACACACTGGAGTCGTTGGAAACGCGCCCGTTCCAACGGACCAACCAAACACGACTCTATGCAACTTGCAGCGTTGCAGCAGCAGCAAGAAGAGAAGAATAACAATTTGCCGAATCAAATGATTTCTATGTGCTCCTCTCAGGATCACACACTCATCAAGGATTTCAAACACAACGACTTCGTTCGTTGCTTCCACTGAACGACTGAACGAGCGATTTAATAGCATACATATTTGTGTTAGCACAATATTAAAGGAACGATCGAACGCACGAAATAGCAGAACAATATAAATGATCGACTGAAATAGCGACATAGCATCCTTACTATATTAATATTTTAACACTAGGCTTAAGCCCGTGCTCCGCAACGCACGGCAAAAATTAGTAATATCCCACAACGTTTAACCTATCAAAGACCCTTTTACCCCCAAAAATCCGTTAACAGTTCTGTGAATCAAGTTGTCCCAATGCATGCCATGTTATAGCTTATAGCATAAGTAGCTATACAAATAAATAATTATGTGTATGATATTGTATCGTTGTATGTAGTGTTGTAATTTGTTTTGTTTTTGTTTCTTGTTTTGTTTTTTTGAAACAAAACAATAAACAAAACTGATTTTGT
>JAQGAK010001759.1:0-27098 GCA_034696945.1 Lipothrix lubbocki | reverse complement strand
TAAATACAAAAATAAATACAAAAATAAATACAAAAATAAATACAAAAATAAATACAAAAATAAATACAAAAATAAATCCAAAATTCGCAAATCGGAGTAAACGTTTGCAGAAGCTAGAATGCTCGCCCTCTGTTAGCAAACAGGCGAGAAAAATGTTCAAAATTAAAAACACCACCCAAGTCATCACATGAGTTGGTGAAGATCATTCTTTGCAGTTCCGACCTCCGTAATCGTGTTCTCCGTGTGTTCCACACTTAGAATTTAAAATAATATTTAAAAAAATTCATATTTCCAAAATGTTTTTGACCCGTGCTAGTATGAGACTTGCGGCCGGAGTTATCCGGAGGGGATATGCAAGTGCTGCGGGTAATGAAATGTCATTTACTTTCGCAGCTCCTTATCAGGTAATGGGATTTTCATTTTTGTAGTTTTTTAAATTCACATTCTCAGTCATGGGAATATTCTGTAAAATAAATTCAATTTTTAAGGGGTTGACCTCAAATTTGAATCCGGTTTTGAAAGTTTTAGAATTTTTGGTCTATAATCTTTGCAACTTGACCTTTGCTCCGTAATTATTGCATAACTAATATAAATAATATTTATAAAAAGCCGAACATTGGTTTTTGGTCGGTTGTTGGTTAATTAGTTTTTTGAAATAATCTATATTTCAAAACCAGAATTTTTGCTTATTTTAATAAAGTAATGAAATCTTTGCATTGTAATTCAAATGAATTTGAACTCGAGGAAATCGAAGGGTTTTGGGGATGATAGAATTATTACGTGCAGATGAAATTTCTCTAAATCATTTGTGGCCCGGTGGTACCGCTTTGGAGGTCATAAGAATATTATTTTGGGAACCCTATTTTGAGAATATGTTTCTAAAAGTTGTGGAGTAAGAAACAAAAATATAAGCTACTAGTAGCTTAAATATTTACAATTATTGCTGATGTTAGGATCCGGACTATTTGTGAGTCTGGATTGTATTTTAAAATTAATTTAGCAGGAAGCGGGAATGGGCGTTGGTTAATTTTGGGAAGATTGTTTTTTGGAATGGGGGTCAATTAAAATTTTAATACATAATATGATGGATTTGATGGTTTGAATACTTCATGTTCTTTCTGTATTTATTTAAATTAACTCAATTGGTATTTTCTACATTACAGGTGTACTACAGTAATGCCAACGTTAAACAAGTCGATGTCCCATCTTTTTCGGGAGCGTTCGGTATTCTGCCTAATCACGTACCCACCCTTGCAGTGTTGAAGCCAGGTGTTGTAACTGTTTATGAAGCCAATGGTGAAGCTAAACGATTCTTTGTATCTTCTGGTTCTGTTACAGTCAACGACGATTCTTCGGGTAAGCTGGAGTGGAATATTAATCAATAAATAAAATAAGTGTATCTAAGGTTAGAAATGTCGGCTAGAAATACCCGTTAGAAATTATTGGTCATAAAACTGGACACTCTTTTTCTAATGCATTTTATTTTCTGCAGTCCAAGTTCTTGCTGAAGAAGCTGTTCCAGTTGAATCCATTGATCCATCTGCTGCCCAACAAGAACTTAGCGCAGCACAGAGTGAATTATCGCGAGCTGGAGGTGAAAAAGAAAAAGCGGAGGCACAGATCGCAATTGAAGTAGCAGAAGCATTAGTTGCTGCTGCCAAGTAACTTCGTTTACAATAATGTGAATAATGTTATCTTCATCATTCAATAGTCTACAACAGTTCACTGTCAAAAACTTAAATAGTCTGTTGATCAGTTGTTAGTAGGAACATCGGACAATGCTATTACCCTCACTTTATGAAGGAATCGGTCAATAAATAATTGCTAAAGTCGTAACGAGCTATCATTATATTGTGTGTCCTCATTACTTCCTAAAAGTTCATTTCATAATATTCAATTCTTACACGCCCATAAGTATAGGCAGGTACTTGTTTCTCGAAAACTTGTAACGGTTTGAAATAGACAAGATGTTGTTAATGCCTCTATAGACACATTTCTCGCAGCAAAATTTAATGGGCTCATTGTGAATTCATGTCAAAGGACACTAATTTTCCAGAAGAACTTCTTGTAACATAAACACTAAGAGTGTAAGCACCTAATTGTAAGCAAGTTGGATCGATTTTACTGCATTTGAAGAGCGTTGCCATCGTTACCGGAGTAAACAGCAGGTGTACCTTAACTCTCCGATAATCCTACTGACCACTATTTTTCCCAGCTGCTGTGTTATTAGCAGTGCCTTCTGAATTGCTCTCCGAATAGCAAGTAGGTCGTAGCACCAAGGAAATTGAAATAATTTCACAAAACAAAAAATAGCCAGTTTGACTTTACAGATATGAGTGACCCTGTAGTTGACGACATTGAAACGCTACTAGATCAAGTTGAAAAGCAGTATATTAGTCCGACCAGACAGTCGGCATCAAGAGCAGCCGTCAAAGATTGCCCTTGTAATGATAAAACGGAAACAAATTGGGAAGATGTGGAGGAACTCCTTAGAGATTTTAGATTTGAAGACACGAATCCTTTCGGAAAGCAAAATAATAAGTCTTGGGCCCGACAGGAATTTACGGAAGAAAAAGCAGAGAAGGGGGATATACGAGAATTGAAATGTTTTCCTGTGTATTTATCTGGCAGTTTCGAAGTTATGGGTCATTCTGAAGTAGGCTTTGAGAGGTAATGTATTTTAAGTAGCGTTTATGCTAATATATTAGCTGATATTAGCAAATAACAGATAATGTTTATTAATTATTTCACAACAAAATTTATCCATATTTGTTCATCATTAAAGTTTTCCATGTTTTTTCTAGACCTTGTGACAAATTGAAGTGCGTCAGGTGCGATTTCACTGTCATTCACTTTGACAACTACGAGTGGGACCGAAGTACGGATTATTTATTCTTGAGGAACAACATGCCTGATTTCGAAAAGCTAGCGGTCAAGTTGCAGAAGAAAAAAGGAACCCGTGCATATGCTTGTCAATGTCAGCATTTAAATATTGAGAAATTAACTAATGTTAACGCAATACCACAACTTCGCTGGGTCTGCGGGAAGCATAGCTTGACGGATCAGCAAAATTTATCTACTAAATTTACCCATCGATATTAGTTTACAAGTGATGAGTAATAAAATTCCAATAATTACTCTTTACTCTCATCCTTCCCCTGAAAAAACGAGATCCTAATTTGTAATAAAATTTTGCGTTTTGTCGTTATATAGTTGTTATCATTGAATAGTCCGGAGTAGAAGGCTTCGTGTATATTTAATCTCCGTAAAATATACTAAATGTATAAATATACATAATAAAGGAAAGAGCTGGATGTTCTTTCTCTTTAAGTGAAAGTATATATAAAAGTATACTTAAATAAAATATAAAACATTCTATCATAAATTATTATTCTATCTTAATCTGTCATTTAAATCATATTATTAACAATATTATTATACCATAAACATTATTACTACATTGAGGAATTATCTTTTATATCTCCTTTATTATGTCATTCTTTACTATATCCGTGCTTTCACTATTTTCCCTGGCATATTGATTTTGAAAACTCTTCTCCACGTTTCTGCCTGTTGTTATGTATTCTTATCGTTAGTTCAACTTTCTTCAACGTTGTTTCAACGTTTCACGGGACGCACAAATTAATAAAATAGTAAATTCATGCTCCTGTTCAATGATGATAAACAGGAAAAATATGATACCCGGGTATTATTTACACTTTCATTAACAGTGAATTCCTCCGAATTTAGTTGAAAACTGCTGGATACGTTTGCAACAGGGAAAGATGAGATTTATTGCTTAATAATTTTTTATAACTACGATTTACATTTTTTGTTTCATCAATTTATTATTTTTAATAATTTAAAAAAATTACTCTTTTATTATTTAGTTTCTAATAATCTTTTTTTAATTTATTTTTCTTATTTATTTAGTTGTTTTTATTATTTATTTCCTGGAAGTAAGTATAAAGTTGATGTGGCCATTGAGTAAAATCCGGCGGCACGTGCTTTGAATCTCACATGTAAAAACATAAACCGACGACGACAAGAGCCAAGACAAGAACAAGGGAAAGAGGAACCTACAAAACAAGCCAAATAAATACGAATAACCCCACTTTAATTTAATAAAACGTTGAAGATTCACAATTAAGTGAGTCAATTATACTGTGTCTAGGAAAAAATATTATGTATTATAACATCATTCTTTGTAACATTCCGGGAGAGTTTTTGTATTGACAAGAAAAGAAAATTAATGATGAAATAGTTACTTCTGTTTCAAATGAGATTCAAACGTTATAACTCATAATTATCTTTATGGTTAAATCCGAAACGTTTTAAAAAATTGATTTAATAATATTATTTTATAACATTATAGTGATTGCTAAAATTTCCTTTTTCTTGCTGATTATATTCTTAATAGTAGTATAAAATTACTTGAGAAGTGGCCAGACCATAAGGATATTTTGTTTGTTTTTAATAAATTTGCATTATTGTTCGATGGATTGATTTCAAATTATATTTTTTAAGTATTGAACGAGTGATAAGACTGCTGGAATTTTGTAATATAATAATAATACAATTTTAGAGCAATATTAAAATTTACATTTTACACTTATCACATAATATACAAAGCAATGGCTGATGAAAGCAAAACGGGAAGTTCGGAACCGAAAGGTTCGCAAGAGTCTAATAAATTTACGTCTCCAGAACGAAGGACTGTGAGCGCAAGCAGTTCCCCGTCTGGGTCAGGAGCAAAGGTCAGGGAAAGTTCCTCGGTCGTGATTGACATTGAGGTGGACGATGGCGAGCGGACGGTCGTACCAGACTCAGGCTCTGATAATACAGATTTCGAAGACGACAATGCTAGGTCATTGGATGCAAATGTGGAGGATGCAAATGAAAATAATGGCGGGCCCATGCAAGAGTCATCTTTGAGTGACCCTGAAGAGGATAATTTGTTTACCGGTGCTGGAGTGACGGCGAGTCAGGCGGAATTAAAGGAAGTACAAGAGAAAATGTTGTCGGTGGAAGAGCGAAATAGAGAAGCTTTCCGGAATTTGAAGAGATTTGAGTCTACGGATCGCATCTTCCCTGATGTCCGATCTTCCAATTTCCATACCGTTGCTGTCACTTTAACAGTGAGTTATTGACACAATTGAATACATAAATTAAATAAATACATACTACTTGATTTTGTGTAATATGATGTCCGTGTGCATTGTAAAATACTTGGATGTTCTTAATTCAGGATCCCGAATGTTTTGAGCATTGTGATGTTGGATGTTGTTATTGAGTTTTTGAATTGAAGGGCAATGTAATTTTTTTTGATAATTTTTAATAATTAACAATTTAATAATTATTATGATTTTGCAGGATGATTTCAAACCTGGCGATAGTTTAGCACCATATCCGGCTACATTTACTCCAAAATGGCATGATGATTACGTGCCTCTTCCATGCTGCCCTGAGAACATCAGAGTATTTCAGAGACAGGTAAAGTAGATGAGGAGCAACAAGTTAGTTTACAGGAATAGAATCCCGAAAATTCCGAATTTTGTACCTACTTTTGTAGGCGCTATATATTTGTGATTAATTTTGGTGATATACTTTTTATTAACAAGTTAAATTAATTACACTTTGGCTCTGTCGGTTCATAGGGCAACCCACCTACTGAAGGAAGAATTATCTTGTGGGACAGAATCGAGTCAGCTTTACGTGCTCCTTTTAAAACATGTGAAGACATTGCTGATGCCATGCGAACATATTGTAGATTAAACCATAGATTAACTGTTCTGGAGTATACGCTTAATACAGTATGATACGTAGCATTATTACTTTATTTTATAATAATTTGGTTACTTTAACATGTTGCTGGCAAAAATTGTGGAGCTCAAATATAGACGGAAAAATTAATTTTTGATTTGCAGTTAATGTCTCACGAAGAGAGGACCACTTTCTTCAATAAAACGCTTCCGGGGATGGTTAACTTGTGTTTAGATTTGCCAAAAATTGTAACCGGCGGTCTTCCGTTTTTGAGCCGTTTTATGAATTACAGCGTCACGTTAAGTCAAAAGCAAATAGCGTGTCTACTCGCCAATGCATTCTTTTCAACATTTCCTAACCGTTTCAACTTTGAAGATGATTTCCCGTCAATTAATTTTATTGGGTTAGTAATGCAAGTGTGATGTTTTAGTGAGGGCCTGAAGGAAGGCAGCAATGAAAGGCAATATTTTTTGTTCGAAAATTATTTATTTACTTGGTTATATTTTGCAGGCTCTTGACAGGTAATGGAGATGATGATAGATTTTCTAGTATGGGCAACAAGTTACGCTGTATCCTTCACTATTTTGAGCGGGTCATTGACGACAGTAAGTAGCAGTTTTTTTAAATATGTATTTTTTTCGAAAATTGTTTTTGTACAATATTGTATTTATAATGTATTTATAAAATACACCTTTTTGTCATTGTAGTGCCAAAAGGGGTTGTTACATATACTCGAAAGTCCGTACGAGCTAAAAATTCACCTGAATGGCACAAATCAGATAAAGAACTATCACAATTAATTACCCTTCACGAAGGCACCATTGAATCTGATGGAGAGCGAATGCTGCAAATAGATTTCGCAAATAAGTAAGTTATTAGTCGTTGGATGACGTGGGAAATTGTATTCTTTAGCTGTTATATATTTTCATTTTATAAATAACAGGTTCGTTGGAGGAGGAGTTTTACGTCGTGGTTGCGTCCAAGAAGAAATTTTATTTGTGATTTACCCGGAATTACTTATATCCCGGCTATTTACTGAAAGACTTGAGTCTTGCGAAGCTTTAGTCATTACCGGTGAGTCAAATTTTTTTAAACAAAATGGTTTTTTAAATGGCTGAATAATTCTGCTATCAATATTTTCAATTTTACAGGTAGCGAAAGGTTTTCAAAGTACAAGGGATACGCAAGTGATTTCGAATTCGATGGTGATTTTATTGACTGTGTACCTTGGAATGCTAGAGGTAGAAAATGTACTCAGATAGTTGCTATTGACGCTCAGCGCGTCGTTAAGCACACTGAACAATTCCATCCAAGAAAGTTACTGCGAGAAGTAAATAAGGTAAACTACTCTTTGCACAATAATAATTTTGTAAATTTCGTTAAATGGTCTCTTAAGATTCTCAGCGAACTAATCACCGTCTAAATCATTAACAGGCCTTTATAGGATTTTCGAATCCCCCTGGATCAAATATGAAAGTTCCTGTGGCAACTGGTAAATGGGGATGTGGGGCTTTCAAAGGTGACGTTTACCTTAAAACGATTTTGCAACTACTTGCAGCATCTCAAGCGGGAAGACAGCTAGTCTTGTTTACTTTTGGAGACATGTTTCTTCAAAAAGAAGCTGAAGAGATTTATGAAAAAATCAAACATTTGAAAATCCGTACGACAAGCTTTTGTATAGTTATTTTCATTCCTTAAACGCAAGGCTATGTCTAATTTGCAATGTTATTAAATGACAGGAGAGGTTTGGATTTTGCTGGAGCAATACAACAAGTTATTTTGTTCAAACCAGAAGCCGTCCTTGAACATATACGAATTTTTCACAGAATACGCCCAAACCTCAAGTTTCACACCTAAGGATACCATCAACATGGAAACAGATCCTGTAGATTCAGGCGCGGAACCGATAGGACGTGCCAGCGAAAATGTAATTTCTCAATCTAAAATAAGTGTTCAGTCCCCAAAGGAATCTAAACCTTCTGAATGGACTAGTTGGCTTCGAAAATTAGACAATACAAAATCCCAATGGAAAAAGCCAGGAAATGACACAGTCACTCCTAATTTTGACTTTGGTGATTCTTGTGGTAAACAGAATCTGAGCGATGATCAAATAACTGCACTACTGAATGACCCTGTGAGTATGGACATTGAATTCCCGGACCTAGCACCAAGTGCTTCAAGTACGAGTGGAGGAAATCAAGCCGGAACTTCGATTAGAAAGGAAACGAAGGACGACACGGGAACGAAGTCACCTGTGTTTTCCAAACGTTCTGTTGTTGCAGGTGCCGGTTCCAATAATTCCAGCGGCATTCCGAAACAAAAACGACAAATGACTTTAGCAGATTTTTATAAACCTATTACAAAAAAGTAACGATCGTTGCGCGTCTATTTTAAAGTTGTTTAGCTGATAACTAATAAAATTAAGTCGGATTTATAGGGAACAAGCGCCTCCCAAGTTTCATGTATTATGTAACTATAAACTATCATATATCATGTGGATTAAAATTTAATTTGCTACTGATTACTAATAAAATAAAATCATGCCTCTTTGAAATTCTCTTCAAATATATGATCTAAAGTATGCATTAATTTTGTTAAATTATGGTAATCCCATCCGTGTTTGAATTATGTTAATGATAATAACGCCTACACGATTCTAACTACCGGCAAAAAATCCAAAATTCTAGTACAATCTTATGAACGTGCCTTGAAAATGCATAAGCAGAAGAAATTAAGTCAACTGTATTTCGGTTTAAAATTTTGTAATCAATTTATTTCCCTGTTGACGTCGGAACCCACTTAGTGAACTTAGAAAGTCTAAAATTTTAAAACTATCAATTTTAGCGCTTTCCTCCAACTCTGGGTGCGGCTTTTTGGGGAGCCTTACTGATCTTTTGCTTTTGCTTATCAGCCTTAGCGGCGGCCTTGGCTGGTGCGGTTGCTGCCTTCTTAACCGCCTTGGTAGCCTTCTTCTGTTCCTTTGCCGCACGCACAGCCTGCTCACGTTGGGCTTTCCTGACCTGAAAACAGTTCAGAGTATAAGTTGTCGGTACTAAAATAGCACTTGCACTTGACATCATGGTAAGTTCTATAATATGTCGTGTTGTAGGTTCTATAACTAAAAATATAGAAATAAAAGTGTAAGCATAATTTCATACTTCGGGTTTCATGTTCCTCTTAGCTTGGATTTCAGCCCAAGAAGCTCCAACAATAGCCCTATTGAACTTTTGTGTTCTTCGGGTACGCTTGGTCTTCTGTTCCTCTTCCAATCCCTTCTTATGCTTTCGTCTACGAAACAAAAGTTGAACATTAATTTTTCTTCATAAATCTCTATTTTACAATTAATTCATCCCTCTTTCCCCATACACCCGAAGTATCACATTATCGATTGCTATCAATCTTCCCCGATACATCTTCAACATTCGCAGTATCATTTTCCATTGACGTCAATGTTGCATTATTTCGAAGTCTCCAAGGTATAGCAAAAATTCAAATTTCCAAAATACAATATGATACTCACATACTCATCAAAACGAAATTAAATATCTATCACAAATTCAGAATCAAACCCCAATCAGTGTGATATCAGGTTAAGAAGTAATAACCCTAGAAATGATTTCCCAAAGGAGGCCACAGATTGCGGTTTACACAACTATGACTATATATGACTATATATTCAACCTTGACAAAACCAAATTGAGTCAAAAGCACGTTTTTTTCGCACTCAAAATTACCTGTAGAAAACAGTCCAGGTAACCTTACGGGGGTTCCTCTTCATTAAATGTGACCTCTCACATTTTGCGTTCAGGAAGGTGAAGACCTGGGAAGATTGAAATTAAAAAATAAATTATTAGTCCAGTCACTATTACATACTATAGATACAAATAAAAACCCAAAATGGTTAAAACCAGCTATTATTCCACACATAAAACATTCCAAAATAAAACAATTTCATCGGAACACTTATCAATTCGACCGCGGAAATGCATGAATAAAATTTTGAAACATGTAATTTAATGTCTACCTTGCCGTCCGTTCGGACCAAAGTCTTCCCATGTCCGGGATAGATTTTGAACGCGCTGTACGCACATAAACCGACCCTGTAATATGGAGAAAAATATTGAATTACATCTTGATTTAATGATATTATTCTTAATAATGAATTAATGGCAATATTTAATTAAATTAATCCCCAAACTTACTTCATGATGGCAGATTTCTGCTAAAATACTTTACACACACACAAACTGTGCACCAAAGACAGACGGTGTATCTTGATGGTCTGAAAGCTCTCACGACGGATTCAACACGCGTACAAATCTGCCTTTCCCAAATCCCTTTAGATGTCCGCCAGGGCCGGCGAGCGCATCGACGAAATCAGCATGCTGGAGGCTTCGTTTGGCCGATGCATCGGTAGGGGGCGCAGGGCTGGAAGCCTGGGAAACTGTACCTTGTTTTTCCATTTGTCTCATTCATCAATTAATCTTTCGTTGCACAACTCGTCTCAGCTCAGCTCAACTGAACTAATCGTAAGTATATAAGTACTCAACGCAAAAGTATATAGCTTTTTGCTATTCGAGAATAAGTGTTCGATAAAAAGTTCTTTCCTTATTTATACAATGTTATTGACCATACCATTCAGTTAGCACATGTCAACCTTCTCTGATGACGCTGACGAAACTTAATTATGTATATTCAACAATAATAGTACAAATTACAATAAAGAATACTCAAGTATACTTTACCTAAGAAAGTTAATATCAATTTGTCCTTCTTTTTGCATACCTAACCTACCTTTACCTTCTGGTTCCATTAGTGTAGATAATAGAGCGGATTCTCCCTCTCGGTAGAAGTTAATGGCCTGTAATTGTAATAGTAGTGTCCTACACAGATTTAATAAATAATGGAGTAATTTCGTTGGGGAGAAATGGTGCTGTAGAGCAGAAGAACGACATGGAAATAGGAAATGCGAGCAGTAGAAATGAAGAAATAAAATTGATACAGATAGGATAATGACAGAATTCTTATTTTGGGGGTGGTAGCGACATGACTGGATATGGAAATAATAAATATGGGACAAATATGGAATCCTGTAGGTTAAATATACAGCATTAATGTGGGACAAATACGAAATAAATGTAGGATGAATTATGAAATAAATACAGAATATGAAATAATTACGGGATGAGCATGAAATAAATACAAAATAAAGACGAAATAAATTATATAAATTCCAACTAAATACAAAAAAAAATTCAAAATAAAGACGAAATAAATTATATAAATTCAAAATAAAGACGAAATAAATTATATAAATACAAAATAAATTAAATAAATATAAAGTAAAAACGATATCAATAAAATTATATAAATTCCAAATAATTACAAAATAAAAACGAAACACATAATATAAACACAAAATTTAAAATAAAGACGAAATAAATGATATAAATAGAAAATAAATATGTACATGAAATAAATAGTAAATAGTTTTATGCACAGTTTGACAGGTTCATCAGCACGTTTATTGACTTATCATGAATGCTATTACTTTTTTTTAAGATTGTTATCATCACGAATATTACTAAACGTTATATGTAACAATACTTGCATGTATATTGAGCATGAGAAGCCTTATTATTAATTAGTAAATGAGAGTAATAACAGCTGAATTTTTAAGAATCTTCGCTTCCGTTTATAAGTATAATTTTTAAGGATCCTCTTTTTATACAACATGTATAGCAACGGTAAAGTAAAATCAATAAACATTACCCTGCCGGATTCCTCCTGAATAATGTAGGTAATCGTAAATCGTTATATAATGGTGTCTTGAGGGAAACAGAAGGAAACATGTAGATGCGTCAGGCGTCATGTGCAATTGTGCATGATTCAGTGACGAATGAGTTAAGTAAATGATTTAAGTAAATAAAAATTAAGTAAGCCAAGAAAAAATGGACAACATAAAGCTATATATAAATATATACATATATGTATTATAGGAAACGGCAATTTAAACCAATATCATAATCATAGATCATATTAATGCAATGTGCTGAGAGAAAGTCATTAAATTCCAACTTGGAAATTAACAATCTATGAACTTTCTTTTATGCCGTTTGTCTTATCTGGGATTACACTACTGTTAATTCATAATGATAATAGTTAATTGCTTTTGCTGATTTTGCATATATATAGTCTCTGTTTTAGTTATATAATAGAGTGGATTTAAATAATTAATGTTAGAGGATAATTTTATTTATTAGACTAAATGAAAGCGAAACATTACACAAATTTGTATTTCGAAATATATAATGTGAAACGAAAATAGTAATTTGGATTCGATAATAACTGGATTAGTGACGAAGTAATCATAATAATAATGAAGAATTTATATGATAACTTAAGAGTATAATTATTATTATGTTGTTGGTGCTTCTTCTTTTCCACAGTATCATAATCATTCCTATTTATTGTATATGTGTGCATTTGGCCTTTTAATAACTTCAAAAATCTCACTTCCTTTCTCCTCTGACTGCTCTCCTCCGTTTTTCGTTAATAATTCGCAGTTTCTTTTTTAATATCCACAGGACACTAAATAATCCCCTAACTTTTCAACTACTGAGGCCGCTTGCTGGGGTTGAATAGGATCTTCATAGAGTGAAACCACCACAGCTGCAACACAAATAAATAACACACATTATCATGATTGCAAACTACAAACTATACTCGAGGACAAATTAAAGTCATCAAGACACCAGACACAACAACTGTCATGACACAAGAATTTTAATGAAATTCCTTGTAAACTGCCATTTGAAGTCAAAGTCAAGAATTCCAGCTAATATTGTAGAGTTGATCTGGGGTCAAGTATTTCCAAATACTTGTTTCCAAATACTTGATCATGACTGGGTTATCCTTTAACAACTTAAAGTTCGTAACACCAAGAGTTCAGTTCGGATCCATGGTCAAGACAAAGGTCAGTACTCGACCCAAGACCAACTCGATAACTTTTCAAACTACAACTGGAATACTTGATGACTGGAGGGTATCCTTTAACTTCAAGTTCATAACATCAGGAGTTCAAGTTAGGATCCATTGTCATGACACAAGGGGGTCAGTGCTTGTCACGAGAACAACTCTAGACTAATATTTCGAACAACTACTGGTATCTTCATTTAAACACATACTGGCATTTTGAAACAACTACTGACATTTCGAAACAACTACTGGGGTCCTATACCTTGTTGAGTTTTCATGCAGTGGACACCGACTTTGCCTAATTTGGCCCGTACAACGCGGTCAGTTCCAGAGAGATAAATGTATCGCTGACCCGCCAAGGTGACACCTGTTCCTGTGAGCACGTCTTGATTATCAAATCCGGTAACTAATTTTGCAATTTCATCCTTGCCCACCTACAAACCAAAGAACAACAACAGGATGTCAACATGAATTCAAAATAATTTCAAAACTCCGAATGTATCCAAACTCCGTCCATCCCCAAGTCTTCCAATGCAACCAACGGAACGATTTCAAACGTGCACTCTAAACAATTGCAATCCTCCAATTTACCTCAAATCCATCAGATTTGGCCCAAACATTCCCGTCAAGTCCCGCAATGCATGCCTTGGTCACACATTTGGAGGCCAATAATTGCTTGTCAACATAGTCCTGCCAGCTCATGATGATGATGATGTGTTTTGGAAGATTATTACTTGTCTATATGGAGTAGTTAGAATGCCAACCCTTGAAATTCTGATTTCCACGACCGGCTTCTGCCTGCTCCAACCCGTAAACTGCTAATGGCGGACTAGACTGCCAACTTAGCCCACACCACAGCCTACTGTCACTTCAGTGTAGCCCTCCGCTTCAACGATAACATTTCCTTTATTTCCCTCTCCTTTTTCCCAATCCCTAATATTCATCTCTCATCTCTCTCCCGTATCATTTCCCCTATACATGCACAACTATACCTCAGACCATATAGAAATCCATTGCACACTTTATAAAACATAGGCTCATCACACTTGTATAGTCATTCCAGGCTCACATCTCGAACATTTCCCACCAGACCGGCCTCACCAGGGCCGTCCCAGAGGTCATCCGTCCGGATGACCTCTCACCCCGATCCCACTTCGCCCCGAACAGCACCTTCATCGACCCATATTTCCGCGCTAAATCCCCAATTTCCACTGGACTAGTTACACTTACGATTGTCATCATCATGTACATGTATATAGTAGTACAGTACAGAGAGATGATCATGGTGGGGGACTGTGAAATTCAGATGCCCATATAGGGGTCGTCCCAGTAGATGGTGTAAGTCATCTCCTTGTCATGATCATGAATGACTCAAGAAAGAAGTCCGCCGACCAGAAGTCCCTGCCACACCTATTATAGTCTATATGCCAATTTATTTTAGCCTTTGTTTCCCCAACTCTCACTATGTCAACCATTCTGGGATTGATGATAATGACCTCTGAAGAGCCTTCATCGCACAACGTATGTACGAAATTTTTTCCGAATTTTTGCGCGATTCGGGTGTTTGATGGAATTGCTACTGGCAAGATGCTCAGGCAGGAGGCAAGATACACATGCAACAGGGAAATCTGCAAAGTGTGGGAGTTTGTGTCAACTCAGGATGTTTGACACCGTCAAATCCTTATAAATCTGTATGATGAAGGTTGTTATTGATGAGAGTAAATATTGAAAAGGCAATCAATGACGAAGGTGATGCGAATGAAGGCAATATTACTGATGAAGGCATTAATGCTGGTTTTGAAGTAAATAGTTCTAAATTTGGAAGACGACAGAAGGTGAAAAATTGAATGTGTGGGCGAAATTGATGCTTATGTAGCTTATTAAGTGCTAATGAGTATATAGAGAACAAGATGAGAAAAATTTTTCAGCCTCTTCCAAGAGGTATGTTATAATAATCAATTATCAATTCTAATACAATAATAATATAATATTATTATTATGTAGTGTTTGTGTCTGGTGTGTTACTTCATTGAATTCATAATCTTATATGAAAGTTTTTTCTCTCATCATCGACGACAAAAAATTTTTTTTAGTTTTCCATTTTTTTCTTCACATGTATATTATTTCAGTATTTTATATTGTAGTAATAATAATAGTAGCCAGGTAAATATAAAGAGACACAAAAAACATCGATATAATAGTATTCCTCCTTGATAGAATAATATTAATTCCTTAGCGTCTACGAAACAAGTATAGTGTAAATAATTAACTGTATTTCATGTATTTTTTTTGCTGTACTTGTTTTCAAGTGCGGAGAGAGATGATATAGGAAAATATATATTTATGGATGGAAAAAATCATGTGAAACGTTTTATTTTTGTTATTTCTAAATTTTTTTATCATTCATTGAAAAGCCACATTATTATAATGCTCACAAAAAATTTTCCAACATCATTATTAATATCACCTCTCTCCACACAATACACATACTTTTTTTTATCAATCATCTCGCAAATTTTTCAAACATTTCTTTTTTTTAGACCCAGGGTACTCATAAAAGGAAACAAAACGAGTATAGATAATCTGTTGCTTTTTTTCTCACTTCTTTCTTATTATTATTACCTACACAAATGTGTAAACCTTCCACAGTAACCAGTACAATTCAAAAAACAATTTCATATAATTTTCCCATTTTTTACTTAATTTTTTTCTTCATTTTTCACCATCTTTCTTATTTAAAAAAGGATGTCCAATTTTTTATAGTCGACTACATCAACATTCGAAAAATGTAAATGTACTTTTTTGTTAATAACGTTTTCACATTTTTTTTGCATATTTGTGTTTTTCTCAAAAAAAAGAAAACAAAAACAACAAAATTCATTCGAAACTGCCATATTTCTTTTAACAGCAATATAAGCCTGATTCATTTTCATAACAATTTAGCCAACAAAGTATCACGTATATCTTCGTGAAGATAAATTTATATATGACGACAATGCGGCATTAAAATCCTCTCTTAAAAGAGTAATAATACCAAGTGGTAAATTTTCAAAAATAAATCAGACTCACCACTGCTCCTAATTAAATCATTACAGTTTTTCATCTGATGCGGGGAAACAAAACGTTTCTGAGTGAAGTATTATTTAATTAACGTTCAAAGAGGGACTGTTTTTTCACTCCATGAAATTTCATAAATATATATTACATTTCAACTGAGCAATCAACTAATAATGATACTGTATAGAATTGTCCTGACAGGATGAACAGAAATGTAGTAACCACTATATAATATATAATTTGTAAACAATCAAACAGAGGAGTTACTAAGAGCAGACAATGGGGAGAGACTGACATTATGCTATTTTTACCATTAACAGAAATAATAATTCTCCGATTAAGCCCACGTTCTTTAGAACATGTTGGCTACATCGGAGGGCATTTCCACAATCTGGGTGTTATAGAACTCTTCGATGTCCTTCAGAGTACGCTGGTCTTCATCAGTAACAAAATTAATCGCCACTCCTTTACGTCCGAACCGTCCACCACGACCGATTCTGTAATTTATCAAAACAAAAGTTTTTACAACCACTCACGGCAACCTTTAATTCAAAAATTTAATTGAATATGCAACACATGTTTAGTTGCAACAAATTTTTGGACATATTATTTGTCATTTTGAGCGCATTATTGTATCGGTTTGCACTGTACACAATATTTGACTTCATAATTTTCATCCCTGGCCACCTCCGTGATGAGCGTATGTGTCCAAATTGGTGCTTCTTAGCACTTCATGACTTTTTGCCTTCCTAAAACTTAGGAACCACAAGTCCCCAACACTACTCACTTCCCGTGCGACATCTTATTACATGTTCATCAAGGTACTCTCAATGATACCTGATAGTTTACCATGTCATCTACAAACCGTTACATCAGTTGGCAAAAAACTCAAACAATATTTTTCCCAAAATACTATCTTACCTGTGGATGTAATTCTCCCTATTAGTAGGCAAGTCGTAGTTGATAACAAGCGAGACCTGTTGAACATCAATACCACGAGCCAACAAGTCCGTCGTGATAAGCACCCGACTGGATCCAGACCGGAACTCCTTCATGATCACTTCTCTCTCCTTCTGGTCCATGTCTCCGTGCTACACAAAGTCAAATTGAATAATGATAACTACCACTACAATCAATTCAGTCGTGAACTAGTACCGAAACACTGTCACGTCGTAGATAACTAACAAATCATAGCCTTCCACCAAAATTAGCAAGCTCATTCCATAAATGTGGGAACTCACCATGGCGGAAACAGTATGTTCCTTTTCCCTCATGCGAGTGGTCAACCAGTCTACTTTACGTCGTGTATTACAAAAGATGACAGCTTGGGTGATGGACAATGTGTCATAAAGGTCCGACAAGGTGTCCAATTTCCATTCTTCCTTTTCCACATTAACATAGAACTGCTTGATACCTGAAATCAATAAACAGTAACGGTTACAACGAACTCATAAAATCCAGCAACCAACGTGTATATTTTCCGTGATTAATCTAGTCCAAAAATTGATCTTTACCTTCAAGAGTCAGTTCTTCCTTTTTTACCAAAATTTTGACGGGATCCCTCATGAATTTCGTTGTCACTTCCAGCACATCAGCAGGCATGGTAGCCGACAACAGGATTACTTGGGTTTCATTATTCAAAGTCTTGAACACCTATTAAATAATTTCAAGATTTCGAAGCTTAGCTATTTACGTCATGTTACAATTCATAGTCCTAGTATTTCTTTACTGAGATGGATTTAAAAGTTTACCTTATAAATCTGATCTTTGAAACCTCGAGACAGCATTTCGTCAGCTTCATCGAGGATGAACATTTTGATAGAGTCGGTACGAAACGACCGACGACTAATCATGTCGTAAACTCGACCTGGAGTTCCAACAACAATCTGCACACCAGCCTCCAATTTTCGCATGTCATCGCGAACATTGGTTCCTCCAATACAAGCGTGACATGAGACTCCCATGTAGTCACCCAAAGCAATGACCACCTTCTGAATCTGTAAGGAACAAACAATTTATTGACTTGATGACTCATATTTCTTCTCAACATTCACATTTACAAATAATCCTTAAGTAAATAATTGTACGTGTGTACATTTGCTTCTACAGTGAGTTCCAGATTGACTGAGGAAACACCTCTAGGCAAAACTATTTTAATTTAGCATCAAATGCTACCCAAGGATTCTTATGTAATACTTGGCTATTAGTAGATGCATTTCATTTAATCAAAGAAACAGTCAACCTGCATAACCATATTGTATGAAATTCAATAAAAATAGTGAGGACCCAACACTGCTTTTGCAGTCGACCTACCTGCTGGGCCAATTCACGAGTTGGTGCCAAGATAAGAGCTTGACAGTTTCGGTTGTCGGGAGTGATTTGTTGCAAAATTGCAACTGAAAACGTGGCTGTTTTCCCGGTTCCAGATTGGGCCTGAGCGATCACATCACGTCCGCTGATGCATGGAATGATCGCTCGCTGCTGGATAGCTGACGGTTTCTCAAAACCATAGGCATAAATACCTCGAAGCAACTTCTGATTTAGATCCATCTCGTCGAAACTGGTAACAACCTATAGAAACAACAAGATTCTTTAGTGACACATTACACAATTTCCAATATATCCATTTTATTATGAATCAATCAATCCACATCGAACATATCTATAGTCATTCCACATACATTCTTTCTATTGCTCAATACCCATATTGCTGCAGCACTTGCCGGATAATCATGCTGCGACACTCGAGCCCAAGCCACTCATTCACCACACAAATATCACCATCTATACTTTCCATTAGTATAAATGCTCAAATACGGCACTGGCTTTCCATTCACTTCACCTTCCAACTATTTCATTACCTATGTTCCTATGCTTTCATTTGTGCCACACAGTCACACTCACATTCAGTCATTCGATCCTTTCGAAATATCCATGCATGAGACAAATTCAAGCTAAAATTATATGAGAAAGTAAGGTTGGTACTGCATCAAATTAGTAACATGGGTACTGCATCAATTAGTAATTTCAGTACATTGGTATTGAATCACTCCGTATTTCGGTCAAATGGGCATCGCACCAAATAATATTTCACGAAAAAGGGTCTTGAACGAATTATTATATCAGTAAAAAGGGGCAATCGATCAGTATTTCTGCAAAGTGGGCATTAAATCAATCAGAATTTCGGTAAAATGGACATTAAATCAATCAGTATTTCGGTAAAAAGGGCATTCAATCGATTAATACTTTGATGAACTGGGTACCAAAATAATTTAATTTCAGTAAAAATAGGGTATTAAATCAATCAGTATTTTGGCAAAGTGGGCATTAAATCAATCAGATCAGAATTTCCGTAAAGTGGATATTTAATCAATATAGTTTTCAAAGTTTGAACATTCATTACTCCAAATCACTATATAAGCATGCATTCTTGAACTATCTTAACAGGAGAACTCTGCACGCAGTTATTAAAATGAGGAATAAATTTAACGAAAGCCTCTCACTACACTCATCCGAGAGTCAACAACCTCATAATAAATTTTACGATACATGGAGCGGCGGCTATATGTGTGGCGAGAATAATTAAAACATGGGCTAACGAGTGTCGGGAACAGGTAACCACGTCGGGGATTTAAGTGGAAAACATTGGCCAAGATCAATGACGGCCATTGTCTTCCACTGCACCGACATTGGCGCCCTTTCCAAACCCACAAGCTACATACTGACCCACGACATTCAGCCTCGCTTCCCAAAAAACCGGCATTCCGGCCCAGCCAGCCTCAAAATGCTAAAAATGGGTTAAATAATTGACAAATTCACCCGGAAAATGCTACTTACTTGGTTCCAGTTGGACTCGATGACTCCATCCGGGTCCATACCCACCGGGCCATCGCTTATAATGCTGGGTCCATTCCTATCCTCAGGCGCCCAGTCTTGATCTCCTCTACTTTAATAAAAACCACAAAAATCTCATCAAAATTAGAGCCTCAGAGAAAAAATGGGGAATTTCCCCACAAAGTCCCCACGTCGGGTCATTCACGAGCTCAAATTTGCAATGAAATTTGAGATCGTCGGTGAGGCTGGGTGACCACCGTGACAAATGAATGAGTCAAACCGAACGGTTCTTCTCTATGCATTCCTGATTCCCAGAACACTCATTCACTATATTATACACTTTGCGCCATATTGAAGAATGCCTGAACGGCATGGAATTCGACTGGCGATTTTTCAATCAAAAATTAAAGTCACTCAACTTGGTCACCCGGAGCCGAGAGCGGTCTCAAAATCTCCGCCTCACCTCGCTCCACACTTCCCGTCACAAATTGACCTCCCGAATTTCGTACTTACAAAAAAAATTACGAAAATTTACTTACCTCCGGTCAGATGTGTGTGACATTATTTAATTCACCAAAAGAAGTGTTCAACTAGTCAGAGGTTCACTAGGTAGACTGAGACTATGCAGCGTGCAGTCGATTTCCTCGGGGTCACCTCACTCGCCCACCCCCAAGCCCTCCCTCCCGACCCCGAGGACCTACGGACTTGGAAAGGACAGGAAATTGTTCGTCTTGGAAAGTTGGGGGGGATTCCGGTCTAAAAATGGCATCCTGCCTTGGGACAATTCCGAGGAAATTTCGAAAAACTCTCGGACTTTTTGACTCGCTTCCACCCACCGATGACGTCGCTACCTATAAAAGCCGGACATGAACCTTTGCTGTGTGCCGTGTGCTTTGCTTTGCTTTGCTTTCCTCTCATGCTTTGCGTATACTCCCGTGTGCTTTCCATCCCATATGCTCCGCATAGGCTAGGCCGCTCCGCGTGCATATTACTCAGCACACTCTGGTATAGGAAGCTTCCCCAAAATATACATAGGGGAGTATACGGCGTGTGCACTTATATCAAGCCGCTCCGTTGACTCCGTTCCTAAAAAGACATGTGAGTGTGAGACATAGGGAAAAACTGTGCAACTGCAAAGTTTATACAGTAAACTTCGTACATATGCAAAGTTTTATAAGTATACAAATACACTGTCTGTAGTACAGTTTATTATACATTACATATGGCAAAGTATGCACTATAATGGACCTTTGGCTGTATGTATGGTTATATAAGCTTTAAGCTTTTTCATTGTATCTTTTTGTGTGTGCTCCTGTGCTCTGTCAGCTATGCCCAGTTTTGTATATGCACAGTTAAATACGTAGAGGGATATATTGTCGGAAAAGGATGTTCATAAAGTGCTAAAATTCTGTGTGGCAGGCATAAAAATAAGAAGGTTTGGACCTTCACTCACACTGACAGCCTGACACCACCGGCGTGTACTACAGTCACAGTCTGTAATGTAATGTAAAAAATGTAAAGTTTCTATGTATGAGAGCATATGATGTATATGAGAGGAACTCTGAACTGAACGGAACATTTTTCTATATACATATATCGATGTTGAAGAGGTCCTTTATAGTCCTAATAGTGTCTTGATCCTGACGTCCTGAGTCCTGAGCAAGCCTTGTGTTGCCTTCAATACTGCCTTGTGCGTGTGTTGTGCATGCCTTAAATTTAATATTGTCTTGCTTTGCATAGTATTTTTCATTTCCGTGCATATGTATCCCATGCTTTCCCACTTCAAGAGTAGGCAAGTGCCGCTGCGAATGCTAAGGAAAAAGCCGGGGAGTCGATACTTTACATGTACAGATTTTGTTATGTAGGCAGTAGGTAGTGGCTTTTTAGGGTGTAGAGTTTTAGATAGGGTTGTACAAGTCGCGACTGAATGATGTTACCAGATTTTGACCAGCACGATGATAATAACGTATAATTGCGTGAACGTTTTCGCATCACTGAAAATAAGGATTGTTTATGCTAAATACTTACTAATTACTATAAAATGCAGTCAAAATAAAGCACACCTTCTATATTATAGTGTTTACGCTTACGGAGCGCAGCAACAAGGCCAAAAATGATGCACGTACTAATGATTTTGATTGGCCGAATTTGCCTTGGGAAATACAACAAAGCATCCTTAAGAGACAAATAACTCGTTTCAATATTTTTCAGAGTTCATTTTATTTGGCTTTTGAATTTTTTGAATTTTTACTTTACGTCAATGTCGATGTCGAACAAGATTATGACTTCAAATTATTTATAAAATGGCACCTCGCTGAACATTTGAATTTTGTGTATAACAAACTGCAATCGTATATTTAACAATGATATGCAAAATCTACAGCTGTCTGTGTAATTTATAGGAATATTGCTGGAGTTTCCACTTCAGTTTATAAGAGAGTACCAGTTTTGCATGCCTAGAACGAGAATGCAACATAAAATCCCTACATCAGAGGTAACATTCAGTTATGGATGATTCTTGGAAACAATTTTAAAGTATTCGCTGCTGTCAAAATTATTGATGTCGTCGCGTAGAAGGCTCACACCAAGGTATGTGGACAAAATTTTTTGGAATGTCCCACCTGCATCGTGCTCGATTTATTCTACATATAATATATACCTACTTACTACCATTTCTTTTGACTTTGTCATTTATACCAATACCGCTGGTTTGGAAAACACCCAACAAGGTATTTGTCAACTGTTTAATGTGGCTAACGTAATAATAAGGAAATGCTGAAGGTTTTATGCTGTGCTGATCAATCTACAAAAATTAATGTAGGAGTCCGAGGCGACTTATATAATCCTTTTAACTACTTCCCTCTGGGTATCGCAATGTATTCCTGTAGAGGTGACATCTCTTATCTTTATTTTTGCTGTTCCACTGCTTGGGATTGCTGACTCAGGTGAGTATTGGTATTGACTAGTGAGAGTGTACGTTTCACTTACCTCAATAACACAAATATATTACTCGAAACACAATGTGCAAATAACGATATGTGACATGTAATAATTAATATCCCAAACAAATTCATTCTATTGAAAATCTCATCTATAGATTTTTACCGTTTAAAAATTAGATTTATACTATATAGAAGCAACGCATGCGATTGTGTTGACAAGAGATATTAGCACACAAATAAAAAGTCGATTATTATCACTTGGTGAAGAATGCTAACTTATCGGTTTGGTTTTACTTTTAGGTGTAATATCCTCAGTGTACCTGGATGACACCATCGTATTTTACTTCGGAGTATGTGTATTTTCTATTGGTAAGTTCAGTTAATTGGATCGAAAATCTTACAAGTTTATATGTGTATGATGTATATGATTAAAATGTGTATTTTGGATATGGTAATGGTGGCAATTATATTTTATTCCATAATAATTAAAAAACGTAGAATACTAAAACCACGTTAACTTTAAATTGTCGTAAATTTCAGCTATTGAATATTCGGAGCTTCATTTACGTATAGCGTTTACGATATTATATCGCCATAGCCGAGGATTGTCAAGGTAAAACATTGAGTGCTAAACCTTGCTGTACTTGTACATACATGTGTGTTGATATTCTCTGTAAATTAGTTTATATCCTTCCAGCTTACTCTTCGGATCAATGTTAACAACCGGAATTCTGTCAATGCTGGTTGACAACACATTATGTGCTTCAATGATGATTCCGATTGTTGTAGCGGTTTTGGATGAAATGGAATCAGTAAAAATTATATTCACACTTTTAAATCCCAAATCCTAAAGTGTATTGTATACATACATTTAGCATACTGAAATTTTTTAAATATTTTGGCACCAGGGAACAATATTAAATCCTTCAGGCGAGCATTTTCCCAAAAGTGTTATGACATTGTATGCAGCTAAAGAAGATATAATTGACACCGAGAGCACCTTTGCAACCAGCTCTGGGGGTGGAGTATCCGCATTTGCTCATTTACAGAACAAAGAAGAAGTCCCACCTATGGACGACAGTGGAGAACTTGTAATAGCAGAATTTTCTCGGCCAACAGTTGCTACATCGGTGTCTTCGTCCTCCTATTCCAAAAGTGGTATGTCGACTGCTCCAAAAAGTTATCCGTACGTTTTGTTCCATAACACCTAATATAGCATACATTTTAAGCATCTTAACACAATCAGTAAAAATACTGGTTGTAACCTCATTATAAATTCAATCAAGCAGACCAATCATATATGCACTGGAATTCACAGAGGTTCACGTATGGGAAAAGAGTCTTTGGAGAAACTGGATCACTCATTGCAGAAAGCCTACCAAATTAGAGCCCTGTTTTTAATTGCGACGGCATACGCTGCGAATATTGGTGGTACAGCTCTGTTGATTAGTAGTAGCACAAACATGGTAGCCGTTTATGTTGTGGCTCGAGCGAGGTGATGCATAAATCAGTTAATATTTGGTTATGTTCATCAACTGCTAAACATTAATTTAAATTGTAACATTGTGTTTAAATATATGTAGAGATATTATAGCCCATGCTCCGATGTCAGTTCGAGATTCAACAGAGTGTCTCAAAATCCTAAATGTTGACAAGTTTACTTGGTTTGAATTTAACATCATCACCTCCATACTAACCTTTTTGTGCGGATTTCTTTTCTTCAACATTGTACTGGTCTTCTGGATTAAAAAACGAAAACTGGAGAATTACAAGAAAAGCATTGCTTTAACTCAGGAGACTTTAAGGAAAAAGCTAGAGTTATTGGGGCCCATGTCATTCCAACATTATACCATTTGTGTTCTCGTTACTATTTGGATCTTACTTTTGTTGCTGCGGAGTCCGCATCATTTTCCAGGGTGGTCGGAACTTCTTTCCCTAACATGGGTAAGCGGAAGTACTCCTACACTTCTTCTAATGCTGTTCTTCTTCATCGTTCCAAAAAATATTGAGTTTTTCCGGGAAATGAAAACAAGAGGTAGACTTTAATAATCACGTTTGGCATAAATATATCTATAATAACAATAAGTACGAATCTAAGGATATCAGTTCGAGGTCGATAATATTCCATTCAAACAACAACAACGACATCATTTTACAAACCAGACGATGATCGGTGATCATAGTAAACTAGTTCAGTTTGTTTATCCATAACTTTACATGCACAAATAATTTATGTTTATACAGGTTTTTGGCAGGGCAGTGTAAACACTCTGAATGATACTTTGGTAATGTGGAATTACATTCGCCTGAAAGTGCCATGGAAAACGTTATTGCTTCTTGGTGGTGGAAATGCCTTGCTTGCTACAACCCATTTGTCGCATCTTCGGTCACTTCTAATAAGGGAATTAACAAAAAGTGATATTGGCACTCTGCCTCATTTTGTGCTGTTAACATTGTTGTCATTTGCTGTAGCTGCTCTCACAACCTTCGTCAATAACACCACGGCGTGTGTCTTAATTGTCCCTGTTGTTTTGGAAATGGTATGAAAACAGTTTTTTACTCGAGTATAAAGTATCCTTGTAAGATAAAATTCTATACTAACATACTATAATTTGTCTATAGTATAAAAATATATTTGGTTATATGTAGGCCTTTGCTTCAGGAGCTCATCCATTGTATTTCGTCCTACCAACATCAACAATCTGCTCGTACGCATTTTTATTCACAGTTTCAACACCTTCAAATGCTATATTTGCCAGTATCAATAGTGTGAAGCAGATTGACGTGTTCAAATCCGGCTGTTGTCTACTCTTCATGTCATTGGTTATACTCTTTATAGTAACTCATACTTTTGGTGAATTGATCTTTGCTTTTAGGAATTACAACGGTGCCTGTAACTACCTTCGTTAAAAGTTATTTTTTCGTGTTAACATTTTATTAAACTTGTTCCCTTCAGTTATGTAAAGTTTATAGATTTAAAAAAAAGTAAAAGACGATGGGGATACGAATGATTATGTTTGCAGTGAAGTGTGGTTTATTATTTATATGCAAGTTTACATCTGCTTCTGGCCATGCATACCAAAGTATCTGAAACAGTGGCTTCTGTTGAGTGGGACTCCCCATTTTAGTACCATGAAGAACTTTAGGAGCATTTCAATAACATTACAAATGTTGTGATTTGTGATTAATTATTGAAGCTAATCAGTCAACTTCTTTTGCATGCTAAAATAAGTATACTTTATGGGTCCGACTGTTTTAATTTTTTGTAATGTCTTAGGGGACTGAGACTGAATGTGGCTGATGAAAAAATATTGTGGACTGAGACCGAAATTTTTCATTATTGTTTGTTACTGTCTGAGACTGGGACTAAAATTGTGTAGGATTTCACATCACTAGTTTTAGGCAGTCTTCTGCGTTCGAATCGACAACGTGGAAAAAGCCATGAGACTATGAGAGAACGGCAAGAAACGGCAATGAATGAAGTTCATGTCACTTTTTACCTCTCGTAAAAGTACAAGTCTTTTTTTTTACTTTGCTGTTCCTTCATCATCGTTCATACGCTCATTATTATTGCATTTATTATGCTATAGCTTTTTAGCACATTGCACCGTACCTTTCGTGTACAGTAAAGCATAGTATTTTCTTTCGATTTTTAATTCATATAATAATTTTATTGAGTAAGGCTTCATACATCATTCTTAATTGTAATTCACATATTTTTTCATCTCGTGTTCTATAATAATTGTTTTTAGTTAAGTACATGTAATATATTAGGACAGGAATAACATATATCACAGGATCTTCTAAACGAGGCCAAGTTTTATGTACTTTTTAATGAAATATTATAATAGTCATTTTTCAGAACAAGGAATGAAGGGTTTACATCTTTACATATGTGCTGATTTGCTTATATGTTATGATTTTGTCTTGATGTGTACTTATATTGAATTTATATTGTGTTGTAACAATTGAAAAGAACAATGAGGCAACGGTTTGCATTTACTTTTTATTCTGTCATTTCTATTATGAGGTATCATACAGCATTGAGAATATTGGGACTGTATTTTCTCTGTATAAGGCAAACGTTTTTATATATTACTACATCTGACATTAGTAAGTACATGCGACATGATTATTCTATTTCATTTTTCCGATTCTTGGTTAGGCTCTTGGACTTGTTAAAGATCACATGATGATTCGTATGAAAGTAATGAATCAACCGCTTCTGTTGTAATTTGTAATTTATGGGTAGTTTGTATAAGGAACGTTCACATACGTTACACTACGTTCAAAACGATTGTTGAACGTTTAAAAAGATGCGATTGCATTGGTGTTTGACTCATTTCACAGTAAGTGTATATTTTACTAGAGAGAAAGCCATTGGCTGCGCCAATGGAGTCGCGGTCGTGACGTGTAATCAATAAATATTTTAATTTCCATTTTTAAATAATTTAAGGAAGAAATTATTAAACCAGTAATGGCCGCACAAATTGAAGTATTTTACCGTAACAATGTCAAACTGAT
>JAQGAK010001758.1:0-27157 GCA_034696945.1 Lipothrix lubbocki | reverse complement strand
AGCATGGGAGCAACTTAAAGTACTCTCACTCTGGACGCCACTGGCGTTTCCAGTGTTGCAATATAAAGCATGTTAAAACAAGTAATAATACTAAATAAAGCTAAAGTAGATGTGGCATGTTTGGAAGGAATACGCTTTCCTTACAAGTAATCTGCAGCGTAGTTTTTAGTTCGCTTTATCGTCAGTAAAAAAATGAATCGGGGAGGAAATCCGTACGATTTGTTGCTAAGATATTGTTTTCTTACGGCATGAGTATCAAGTTTATCCGTTTATTTTCACAAGGAAATGATTCCAGAACTGAGGATGAACTATTACGGAAGTGATTACATACTTTAAGTAGGATTTTTGTGGAAATTTTCAACGTACTACCGAACTATTAATGAAGAGACGCCGTTTTGCTTGCGGTGAAACTCCGCGGGGATTAACTATTTAGAGAGTAAAAGAACCGCGGATGTTGATAATAATTTTTAAATTAAATGTTTTATTGCGTCATTATGTATTATTAGGGTACAAATTCAGTTAAGAAAGGTCATGACCCGTCTTTTTGAACCCAAATTAATTTATAAAAATAATTTTATAATTTAAAATTATTCATGTATTTTAAGAAAAAATCATTCACTAAGTGATGTAGAAATTACAGATTGTTTAAGACATGTCATTGTAGATCATTTTTCATTATTATGTAATCAAAGTTTCTATGAAAAATCTTTTCAAAATTAGGGTAAAAGTAAACTTTCTTTAGTATGTACGTACACGGTTAACCGGAAAAAACATGTTTACCCTTCCATTGCAGAAGATACAACTTCGAACTTGTTCAACCAGCATCAGCATTTCTTTATAAGATACTTCCAGACTTTATTTGCACAGTCTCCGCGGGTAAAACCCCGTTCTTCTACTTGATCCCTTTGAAATGCTCCCGTCATATTTCACTGGAGATCCTCTCCGAACTTGTCTCAGTTTCCCTGCAACGTTCACGCCTTGCACAACTGTCATAAAAACCTTCTGAGAGTTATTAAAGGTGAGTCCAATTTATGGAAAGATTACAAAGTTGGTGCTGAAAGTTAACCCTTATTTATTACTGTCAATTGTTGATGTCCTTCCCCGCCTCTTTGACAGAATTATCTGCCCGGATTTCCGTCTGCTTGGAAAAATTTGTTTTTTTCCACGAGCAAATTTTCGAGAGCGGTAGTCATTTTCGTAGTTTTACATTCGTGAAGTTTTCGCCAATACTGCTCCTGAAGTTTAAGAATACTTAAAAAGTTCCAAAATTCAATTTTCAATTTCAACACACCTTTACAAATAAACTGGTTACAATTCCTGAAGTTTCACAAACTAATTTTAAAAATCCTATACCTTCGCCATGAAGATAAACTTCACCAGCTTGAGCTTTAGAAAACACGGGGATTTCCAGCCGTAATCGAACTTGAAGCTCCTTTATCCGGTTATACTTAATCAACAAATTGCACAACGGTAACAATCTTTTTCGCTAATTTTGTCTTCATTAATCATAAGCTTATGCCTACATGCGTTAGCACATAGTAAGTACATATTAGTAGATACCCACCAATACATAATAAGTATCTTCTTTACGCTTATCCACACAATTCACATCCATGACAGATTCCTGTAGTTGACGAGCTTGCAGTTGCAATTCACATGTGAACGCTTTAATTAATTAATGAAGGGTGAGAATACTCCGCAAGGCATTATTTCTCACAGTCGATGAGTTCATTTGCACTTCATCCCTGTTACATCAAGTAATCACTTTCGTTGTATACATCATTATTTTCGTTGTCTATACATCACGGATATTTTATCCAGTGATATGGTATTTGCGTATATCGTACGGATCATCTGTCCTGCTTAGTGCGAAATTATATTTGTTTTACAATTTAGACGCATAATCTAGGTCATGGTGGTCCAAGGTGGTTTTTGTTACAGTTCCATTTGTTAAACATTTTTGCCTTGAAAATTAACATTCCCTTGTTTGTCCACACCCTCATGAGTTTATAAGGAAGCCTGCCAATTTTGCAGTGTCCTCCGGGGATTAATGCACGATTTGTTGTTGTAGGAATAAATGAGAGTACATATTAACAAGATCCTTGTATTTGTCACCTTTTTGTTGAACGTAATTGTTTACTTTCCAGGATGTCCGGAAAATTACCTTATTTTACACCCCGAGCCCTACTGCTGTGTACGTATTTGCTGTAGTAATCCGTGGTTTTAAGTGAAGGCGAGATGTGGGAGAAAGCTCCCACTGTACAGGTTTCTGTTATTTTAAGTTAAAGAATGCTACTTTTGGAGCCACACTCGACTCTAGAGTCTAGACTGATATACTATGCATGGATATGTGTGTATGCACATATAACGTGCCCATACCTTTGTATGTACATTACATGTATCCGACTTTGTATGTACTTATTACATGTATCCATAACTTTGTATGTACATTACATGTATCTATGTGCACATAAGAGTATTCATATGTTTTCTTCGGTAGATGACAGCTTGTTGGGAAGTTATTATTATTGGCGGTGTCGGCTGTATTTACACCGAATTTTTTCATTAAGTGCCGTCAAGGACACCAAAATAGGGCAACGAGGCGAGAACAGGAGTTAATATGAAAAATTGGCCCTTTTGCTTTTGCACTCTTTTAAAAGTGTACGTACACCTATTTTTCTGTAATGTATGCTATAAAATTTGCGTAACCTCAGAGGTTTGAAGGAGCTAACAAGAAAGATGTTTCGCCTTGAAATCTCCCGAAGGGCTAGCCTTTGTACTTTGAAGAAATTAATCTCACGGCGTCGACGGACTTTACCTTGGACTGCTAATGGAAAGGATAAAGAGGCAAAATAGGGTGGCAAAATTATACTTTTAACATGATTAAAAGTTTTGACGATATGTATACAATGGAAAAAATTGTTAAGCGGGATGGGGAGCTCTAGGAACTGCTACTGCATTAATTTATGGAATTCTGTAGAACTGACATCTCTTTTACGATCGATATAGCTTCAGCCCTTACAACCGGCTAGCTAATTTGTGGAATATTACCAGATTTTTGTTATAATATTTCGTGGAATATTATTATAATATTATATAATATATTAATAATATATATTATTAATCTCAACTTGATTATCTTTTAATTTTATTAAGAAAATGAAATAGGATCTTTAGCTATTAGCTATTTCCTCATTTGGCTGACAATCTCATCTTCAATCACTAAACTTATGTAAAAGCACAAAAATAGTTTAGAAACCGTCGACACACTGAGGTCTTTTCTTAACAAAAGCAATGATTTTGAATACAAAGACAAGAAGTGAAGATGTGTAGGTTGATTTATTTTTATACTTTTTGAACAATAACTGAGATACTGTGGAGATGAATTGAAGACTTCGTTCGATCCGGTGAACATGATATGAGTTATTGACCACAGCAGCTATAGTAACTTCCCTTTACTAAGTACCCATGTATTTATGATGAATTTTGTGTAGGGATTCTTCTGAACTCAGCGTCAACATCAAGATCATATTTCTCAACCTGCAAATGATTGTAAATTTAGCAGGTTAAAAAGGGAAAGAGAATCTGTATTTGAACTTTGTGTAGTATAGTTTCAACTGGTGTATTCAAAACTTCACATGCTTGTGCTCTTCATATGTGGTTGAAAGTTTCATCTTTCAAATAAAACCGATCGCGAATAATTGACTAAACTAATTGATTGTAGGTGTAACAGGAAGAGTCACATGTAGTTAATTTAGTTGTGTCGTTATCGCTTAAGATTTCATAGAAACTGGCTTTTAGGCGCTGTTTTACGTAAGGCATATTTTTAAACACCTACGCAAGTAAGTAGGTATACCCATAATTTGTGCCTATGACAACCTATCTTCATTGTGCTTTATAGTTCACAAGGTTGCACTCACATATCAATGCTCAGTAAATTACTAGTTTTTAAAATGATATGTCTCCTGTAATCGGAGTAAATACCTAGGTATTTCCGTAGAACATATACAATATCTCAACATGCCCCAAGCAACTGGAGTGCTCGTTAGAAGTTTGTAATGGTTGCAGGTATTTCATTTATATACGTATGTTAATTACAATCCTATTATTCCACTGCTTTCAGGAATCTTGGAAGTCACACCAATAACTGGGATTTATAATGGATAATTTGACTTGGGGACAAGATTTTTCAACAGACACGGAGGAGCTGATATTTGACAGTCCAAGGGTTCGAGCAGCTCTTTTTATTGTCTACACCGTCATCTTTGCACTGTGTTTTTTCGGTAATTTTTTTTACTTTTAATATTACATTTACAGTAGATACACAAAATGAACTTTAAATAAATACACAAAATATAGATATGTGAAAAAATAACTTTGCACGTTTGCTCTTGATTTCATTGTCGTTTCTGTGAACATTTTCAATCAAATTGTCAGACAACCTTCATGAAACCTTCATCACGTAGTTCTCAGAAAAACATTTTTGCATGACAGTTTTATGTATCTATTTTACATACAGTAGAGTTGGATCCGAGAAATGTGATTCAAGTTTAATGATCCCCAGAATTTGCCATCCATCACGTTCATCCTGTTCTATTTAAAATTACTGGAAATGGATATAGTAATATGTATGTTGCATTAAACAAGAAAGTTGAAAACATTTGTTAGAAAAACGGGACACAGCGAGTGTTGTGTTACTCGAACAGCACAAAACAACCAGAAACTTATTAGTAAATATTATATATCATTATTGTAATATGAATACGCCAATCGTTTTCAGTAAAATATAATACAATACACATGTCATATTAAATTTTTTGGAAATTACCTAATACCTGTAATCATGTTCATATGTAATTTCCAGGAAATCTGGCTGTAGTCCTGGTTGTGACATTACATTGGCAAATGCGGAGTATTACAAAATTTTTCCTCGGGAATCTAGCATTTGCAAATCTATGCGTTGGGGTTTTTTGTATCTTCCAGAATCTTTCCACCTATCTAATGGACAGGTAATATTGTTGTTTCTAACTTCTCCTATCTCTTTAACAAAATAAAGTATGTACAGCGCATTAAATTTTATTTAGTGCATTGTGTGCACAGGTAGATATACATAAGGTACATATTAACAACACATAACATATTATACTAAACATGTGTTTTTGTACCTGACCTTGCAGCTGGCTTTTTGGAGTCTTCTTGTGTAAGATGTACCATTTCACGAATAGCTTGAGTCACACAGCTTCTATCCTCATTCTCGTTGTCATCTCGGCCGAGAGGTATATGGTGCTTCTTCACTGCTTTCGCTACCGTCGCGTTCGTACCCGTCAGCGTCTAAGGGTGAGTTTTCTTATTATATTTTATGCCTCTCAAGTAGCCACGTGTGCATGTATTCGGTTCCGCAATTATGCTTCACATGAAAATTCAATTTTGACAAATTGTATGAGAACAATCTAATATTTGGAAGCAATCTAAATAAATTAGATGGGAACATTGTATTTGCAAAGAATATATGGAAGAATACTTGAAGAATCTATTAACGAAAAAGCCGAATATCAGAGCAAGAGAGATTTAATTTGAAAAAGATGGAAAAATCTATGAAAGTTGTTTTTAGAATTTAGTACAATAATTTGTATAGGAATTTAATAAATATCTAAAATAAGGTAATTTCCAAGAATATAATAAAATGACAGATAAATTTTTACTCCACAGATGATAATATTCGGAGTGTGGGGATTTAGCGCACTGTTATGTGCTCCCAGACTTTATTATATAGACGTAATCCGAGTACCCATCCCATCCGACGAACCAGGCCAACCTCCCAGCTCCGTTCATATCTGTGTGCCCCGCAACAGTCTCTATGACTCCAAAGCTGCAGACTTGATCAATTTCACGGTTCTATTCCTCCTTCCTCTGGCAATCATCACCATTCTGTACACCAAAATCGGCATTTATCTCCGTAAGAGCGAAAGGATTGCGGAGTCTATGAACACACTTACTGCTGAATATTCTCCTTCCATGACAGGCGATCAAGTTCGAGGAGCATCTTCAAATGCAAGCAGTCTTCGGGGCACTTTGAAACTAAAATCATCTGTTTGTTGTGAGAGAAATCCGGGTACTTTGAGGGAACCTGAGATCTCTGGTATGTCTATCACAACCTCCTCTGGTTTTGTATTTCAAGACTACTCTCAGTTCCACCATGAGATTGAATTCGTGCAAGGCAACAATGCTATTAGCGGGACCAACTATCTCGGAGAAGCAAACTGGAAATATCAAGCTCACCTCAACAACAAAAACAAGAATAATGGAAGGGAAGACTCGTTGAGTCAGGAAGCGTTGAATTTTCAAGGTTTTTGTTGCTGCCGTCCTCCAAACAATCAGCAACTTTCATCTCCAGAGTTTGCAATTCCAAGACATGAAGAAGTACACAGTCCTGATGTTGTTGTTAAAATAGCAACTAGTCATACTTGCTGTCAATGTTATTTCAGACCTCCCACGGCTTCCGGTGACAGGGAACCCACAACAAAGATCGTCATTCCTAAGCTTCAATGTAATACACTTTGTTGTATTCAAGACGGATTTCCGACGGTTCATGTTTGTCGGATAGAAAGTCCTGCGAATAAAGAAGATCCTGCTAATGGGGGCGTGGGATTGACGACTGCAGTGAAATGCAGCAATGGTCGATGTGGTCCTGCAGGACACTGCAATCAGAGGCGAGTGAAGAAATTATCGCAAATAAAAAACCGACCGAGAAGGACTGTAGTCAGGATGCTCATTATTATTGTCGTAACTTTTGCAATTTGCAACTTGCCCTACCACATACGGAAATTGTGCCAGAATCTGGATCATTACAGTCTACAGAGCGACTGGAGTCATTTATTTGCTGCGGTAACCTTCCTGCTTATGTACACAAATTGTGCTATCAATCCTATTCTGTATGCTTTCATGAGTAAAAACTTTAGATCAAGTTTCAAGGATTTGATCAAATGTCGGTGGAGGCAGAATTCCCAGAGGAAGTCCTGTTTCTTGTCATAAGCTACAGAATCGCCGCGAGTACAACTTCAAGCTTACTGGCAAGTGGGAGGAAAGGATTTATTGTAATAATGAAATGTATTTATTACAGTACTGAATGTGTTTACTATTTTATGGTATCCAAATGTATTTATAAAGTATTGAAATGTACTTGTAATAGTATTAACAAGTATTTATTATATTAGATACGGAAACTATAGTATCATGATTATTATTATTCTTGAAAGTTGTTTTCCTTTATTAACCTCTTTTATTCTCTTTTCTAGTCATTTATGTATGCTCAAAAAATACCTGTGCAAGATCAAATCGCTTTTATTATATAAATAAGCCTACGTAATTCCTATCATCTCGTTAAGTACCATATATGTACATTATATAGTTTAAGTAGGGATTCGAATATATCAATCGTATTACTATTGTACTCATAAGATGAATGTAAAGATTAATCTTTTTCTAAAAGTAGATATTTATCTTATTGCGACTATAGAACTGTATATAGTGTACTAAGCAAGAAGTTTCGTGGTATTTAGGATACGAACAACAAACTTGTATGTTTTTACATATGAGTTATCGAGCTTAAGTATACGTATAAAAAGAATTAATCTTATCAATGCCCAATGTTAAGACCACTTAAGTACATACTATTGCAAATCGATTCGGTTGCTTGAAAACAAGAATATAATTTTGGAATGTGAATAGAATAGAATATAAGCTTCACTAACTTGAATTTATCATGAATAAACGTAGATTTTATGCTCACAAATGATTATTCTGACATTAAAACTTCCCCAGACATGACATCATCAGCGAGATTGCTGTACGCATAATCAAATTATACTCCAATCAACAATGATTCTCACTTTCACTTAAAAATTTGCTGAATGGGCTGTTATTCAAGTCTTAACAGACATAAGCATCATAATAGTTCTGCGGATCCGGGCCAAATGAATCAATTTTATGCTTTAGAAAACTATTTTTACCAATCCATGCATTTTCATGTGAGGATCGGGTGCAAATACGAATGCGACGGATTTGTATGTACCTAATACATACTTACACATATGGAATATAGATGTGGAGGAAAACTAAAAATGCGAAAATTTGCTACTTGAAACGAACGGATTCATGTGACGGATCTGCTAATTGCCGGCGCTGAACTTGCCCTTGGATAAAATATAATCTAAGCTCATCTCTTTTTCAGCAAATTCCAGGAAGGAACTATTTGCACTTGAACTTCTGAAGGTGATCAGAGCGACTGTATGCGTAACCCTGGGAGCATGATTGAGCCGTCTTTTAAGATTGCCAGTGTGCAAACATGGAACTACAGCATCGCAATCACGAAATGGGTAAATCTCGCAATTAACATTGATCGTTTACTTTGTATGGGTTAGTATAATTAAACAAATTATATTAATTGCATATTATACAGAATATTGGAGCATTACATAAATGCAGAATTCTGGGACTTCAGTTTACACTGGCCATACTTCGGATTATTCTAAATGAATCTTTATCTGCTAGTATATATGTATAATTATGACATCTATAAAAAATAATTTTACCCATGTGAAGTGCATTTGATGTCAAAGAAAATACGTCTGCATAATAACAACAAACTGGTACTAATCAAGATGACGATGAAAGAAAAATTGCATGTGCCAGGTGATCCAAATAACACACTCAGCTAATGAATTTATGTTTTCCAAATGTCATGGACATAGTATCCACATGGTTTCGGTGATAAAAGTATTAAAAAACACTTACACTATTGCTTTATATAAAAATAATACTGTGGAGAAGTTTATTGCGGTAAAATTTTAAATCGGTAAATTCAAATCCAGTTGGCATCAAATTCATTGTTGGAGGTTTTTAGAATTGAGATTGAGTTGATTATATTTTTCAAACGAGACGATACACAATATAAAAATACTATATAACAAGATAATCAAGACAGAACTTTCCTCGAAAGAATTGACCCACGTTTTGAAGAATTCTAATACTTCATCTGTTCAGTTAAATATCACAAAAATAGTAGTAAATTTTTTCGTAACAGACAAAATAATGAATTCACAAAACCAGACAAATAACCGCCGTGGCCAAGATGGCGCAGCAGGAGGTCAAGGTGTTGGAGGAAAAGGTGGCGATGGAGGTGGGAAGGGAGGCGGTCCTGGAGGAAAAGGAGGTGGAACTGCACAAGATGGAGCCTCTGGAGGTCACGGACAAGGAGGAAAAGGTGGTGGTACATCCGGCCAAGATGGCGCTCCCGGAGGTCAAGGACAAGGAGGGAAAGGCGGTGATGGAGGTGGAAAAGGAGGTGGGCCTGGTGGACAAGGAGGGGGGACTACAGGTTCAGCACACGGGGGGAAAGGTGGTGGTACTTCAGGTCATGATGGAGCGCCTGGAGGTCATGCACAAGGTGGTAAAGGAGGCGGTACATCTGGTAAAGATGGCGCACCAGGTGGTCACGGAGGAGGAAAAGGAGGTGACGGAAGTGGAGGTGCACCAGGAGGAGCGGGAGGTTCACCTGGAGGAACGGGAAGTGGACATGGAACACCTGGAGGTCATGGTGGCAGAGGTGGAGGTGCACCAGGAGGAGCGGGAAGTGGACATGGAGGAACGGCAAGTGGACATGGAACACCTGGAGCTCCTGGAGGTCATGGTGGCAGAGGTGGAGGTGCACCAGGAGGAGCGGGAGGTGCACCTGGAGGAACGGGAAGTGGACATGGAACACCTGGAGCTCCTGGAGGTCATGGTGGCAGAGGAGGAGGTGGCGGAGGCGGTGGAGGTGGAGGTGGTGGAGGCAGAAAAAAATAAAGGTTCTGGATCTAATGCAAGTTTCTATTTTACAAGTCCCTTCGATAAAACAAAATTAAAATAATTGTTAATAGCTCAAAAGGGAAAAATGATGCAATAATAACCGTGTTGTTCATTAAAATCACATCTAATCTAAAAACATTTAGCAGGTCAATGGCATCGATCCCATATTAAAATTGCTACAGTTTTTAAAGAAATGTTTATTATTGTTGTGATGTCTTAAAGAATTCAAATTGTATTATGTGCAAGTGTAAGAATAAGAAATTGGCAGTTTAATATCTGTCTAAAATGGGTCCGCATCCTTGGTTAAATTCACAGTATCTTGTCTTCCTTTTGTTCAACATAATCTCCGCCTTCCATTCGTGTGAATCTCCGCTGGATCAAACAATTCAATCAAAATTTAAGAAATTGTTAAAAGTTTTAGATTTAATATATGAATTTTGTCCACCGTTGAAGTGGCAAATATAACTATCTACAAAGGTGCTGAAATGAAGAATGACTACGGTTAAAAGATATTTAACAAATCTTTGAATGTAGAACTGACGATGTCGTGTATGAAAGCATGACCTTTGTTTACAGTCTCAGTGTAACGCTAACGCTTATACAGCAAGCAAAATCCCGCTGCTGTTGCAAAACTACTGCTAAGTCTTGCATGTTGAAGAAAGGGAAAATATTCCAGCAGTTTCTACCGCATAAGTGTCTTTACAATGCTAAATAAACGAGATAGTTACTCTTGCATTTCCAAACTTTAAAATAATATTCGGAAGCCGTGATAATCACTTTCTGTGATCATTTCTGCATTTCAGCAACTCTGGAGATAATCAATAATATTATTTTTGGCTATTCAAAGACGTCACTGAAAAAGATGTCAAAAGAAAAGTGTACAGAGAGCGTACAATTGAAGATCGGCGTAATAAGAGATTCGAAGCAATTTCTATTTGAGTTTGCAGAACTTCTGTAAGAAAACTTTCAATTGCCTATCTATACTAAATTAATCTAAATTATAGTGTAAAAATTACTACCTTTAAAGCTGTAAATAAAACAAATTGTGATATTGTGAAATATAATGATAGCGCGTGTAAAATATTTTCAATATAATATGTGCACGTGTAGAAGAGTCAAGGTTTAAACCAGAGTTCAACTTTCAAGCTCGAAAACAATATTCACAATAAATTTCTTTTTTTATTATTTTTTGAAGGACTTGCTGGATTCTGAAAATTATGTAACTATAAGTTACTAAAATAGTGAAAAAGAGAAGAACCGCAACTTTACAAAAAAGATGCGTACAAAATAAATAAATTATTAGTTTATCACATACATAAAATATTACATCAATGTCGGAATTTAATATTAAATATTTAATAGGTAGTATTAGTGTATATTTAATAATAGCTTAGTTAGTTACATTATGCATTATTACAAAATCAGCACAAATATTCTTTTATAATGGATCATGACATGTACTACAACTCAAATTGAATTCAAAACTGCAGGCGCAGTTAGATTCAAAATCTTTAGCACTTGGGATTCGGTGATGTTGATGGAAACAGGGTGACCTTGCGTATCCCCAGAACGCTCCTCTATGTCCGGTTTGATTTTAAATCTTGAACCACCTGAACTTTCCTCAGGGGGAGTCGCGGGTACAGCTAATAGTTCCTGCAGTCCCTTCACAATCTCTGTCAACGGTCCTAAATTGATTCCACTATTAACAACGAAATTTAAAATTGGTCGCAACAAAGCAAAGATGGAGTCGAAGCTGATATTCGCTGCTGCAAGTCCATCCAAAAGAGGTTGCACAGTGCCCAGTAAAGATGCAATTCCACCAGCGCCACCTCCAGAACTGACTTCACTTCCTGGGGAAGCTTCTCCAGAAATTCCTCCAGGACCTCCAGAACTTACAGGAGATCCTCCTCCAACTAATCCCGTTAATATTCCTGCAATTCCACCTCCTCCACCGCCACCCCCAAGTAATCCACCTAGTAAACCTCCATTCTCTCCGCCAAACAGAATTCCACCCACAGTCGGTATCAGTTCAACAAAAGCGTGAATATCCACATTAGCAAGAATAGAGAAGACAGGTTGGAGGAAATTGAATAATACGCCAAAATCAAAGCCAGGAGGCAGCACAGAACCTAAAACATGATGCTTAGTAGGGAAAATCTTCGGAGCACTGATCTTCCTGGAAGGTGTGTAGGGAACAAAGGTATCGTCAGGCGTAGCCCAAGCTTCACGAATCAGGTCAGCACCTTTCTCCCCAATCATCAAACATGGTGCTTGTGTATTAGCAACAGGAACCACAGGCATCACAGAGGCATCAACGATACGTAAATTCTTGACGCCAATTACTCGCAACTTTGAATCCACAACAGCTCTACGATCTCCTTCTCTTCCCATTCGAGCCGTACCAACCAGATGATGAAGTGAGACCGTGAAGTGACGTGCATAACATTCCCAATAATCATCAGTGCGAAACGGTACTCGCTCGCACCCTGGGAAAGCCGTCGGAGCCAGACGAACATTAAGACTTCGAAAAGCTTCAGTTTGTTCCACCATTTTTAAACTGATTTTCACAGCTACCATTTCAAATAAAATAAATTTAATATTGATAGATAGATAATAATAAATAAATAATAATAAATAAATAAAAATAAATAATGCAAAATTAATAATAAATAAATAATAAATAATGCAAAATAAATAATAATAAATAAATAATAATAAATCAATAAAAAAAAAAATTAAAAATTAATAATACAAAATTAATAATTCGATAAAATCTAAATTTACCTTCAACAGTTCGTTGCATATCCATGGGATCGTTGTAATACTGCGGATCGATGAATGTCCTATCATATGGATTCGGCGTCTTCAGACGAACAACACCTTTGGACAATGGTCTCCCAACACCAACGATCAAATGAAAAGCATCTTGTCCTTTATACGGACCCCAATATTTCCAACTCACTGGTTCCTTGAGCAGCGTCATATGTGACATTTGAGCTGGAAACCACTTATTGATTCCGAAAGTCGTCAAGTAAGTAATCAAATCTGGCCAGTTTCCTTCTCCATGTTCTTTCGCCCATGAGGATGAAAGTATTCCGACTGCTTGAACGCCCGCGGATGTCAAGGGACCTTGCTTGGCTGCCAAGTACTGGAGGAAAGCTCGGGGCGTTCCATCTCTCTCTATGACAATGCTCTTTGGTTCGCTGATCAGAAACGGCCCCAAATGAATAGCAACGTGGTCCTGAAGATTCTCCCCGACTCCAGGCAGATCTTTTTTAACGTGCACCTATTGATATAAAAGGATGAGTTGTATGCTTGAAATAGCTTTATTAGATCCTAGGAGTTTGATTAAATGCAGGTCCTAAGTGAAAAAATTATTTTCATTTATTTCCAACGCACTCCCATATTCCACAGCCGTTCACCGGGTCCGAGTCCAGAAACTAGCATGATTTTTGGGGTTTGCAGTGCTCCAGCGGAAAGAATGACTTCCTTTGTTGCAAAAGCCATTCGTCGTTCCATGTTTCTGTCATATTCAACACCGTAGACTTCATGATCGTCACCTCGAATCAGCAGCTGTGTAAAAGGTGATGAGCATGATAATAAATTTAAAATCGAATCATAATAATAAATACTAATACTATTAATTAAAAAAGTAATGTATCTTCATTTTTTGAGGTAACTAATAAATAATAAAAAAAACATTGTACTTTTATTTTTTAATTAATAAAATTCTTGACGTAAACTTGCCTTATTTACGTGAGCAAACTTATAAATGATTAGATTCGGCCGCTTTCTTGCTGCTTCAATATAAGATTGGAACACTGCGTCTCGCTTGGCTCGTCGAGTTGTATAATGTGCAACGTCAAAGCCTATAATTTTAAGCAAAAATGACTATATTAACAACTTAATTGGACATTTATGTGAGCATCTTACAATCGAAATTAGATGTAGAAATAAAATGTAATGCACGTATCAGATGAACAAAGCTACCTTCTGTAAAGTACCCATTTATATCCACCTTCGAGTACCCAAGCTCTTCTGCAGCACCAAGGAAATTATCCACCAAAGGTCGATACACAGTTGGCTCCACATGAACTGGGCCGCCAGTACCGTGTGTCACATCTATAAACAATGCATTCCATTAATTTTAACAAATTGCATGTTAATGATTAATGTTGTCAGACTATAGTATTGGATGGAATTTGTTTTAAGAATTTAAATTACACAAATAAAATCTTATTTAAATGATTGTTTAAAAATTAATTTTTAAAAAAATTATAAATACAACAAACCTGACACCCATTCGCCCTTATAATCTTCGTATTTCTTAAAATAGGGCAGTAAATTCTCGTAGGTCCAAGAAAGATCCCCAGTAATATTCGCCCAGTTATCATAATCCCGAGGATTTCCCCGGGTGTAGATCATACTATTAATGTTTGAGGTGCCGCCCAGGGACTTCCCTTGATTTAAGATGGCGCTCTATAAGTTTAGTAATACACCAAACAATTGCATTTAAATTACTTTATTATCTGCCCACCAGTCTTATAGGTTGATTTGATGTTTTTTCACAGCTTGCGATCTAAAATATTGATTTTATTATTTCACCTGTCCTTGAATACTAAGACAGCATCCCTTTTGGGGAGTAGTCCGATGTTGCCAATCGATTTCTTTATAATTTAACATGGCTGGCGCAAAAGAGGGCACAGTTTGCAGTGGATGAGGCTCTCCTCCCGCCTCGATGAGTAAAACTTTCCAGTTTGGATTTTCCGATAAACGATTTGCTATTATTGAGCCTGATGTACCGGCACCAACTAAATACAAAAATAAATAAATAATATATGCAAAACTAAATAAATAATAAATATACAAAAATAAATAAATAATATATACAAAACTAAATAAATAATAAATATACAAAAACAAATAAATAATAAATATACAAAAACAAATAAATAATAAATATACAAAAACAAATAAATAATAAATATATAAAAATGGCTTGTACTTACCCACAATGAAATCGAAAGTATCTCCTGCCTTTTCATATCTACGCTGCAAATGCTCCGCAATCCTATCGCCATAGTCCCATGTAGTGATAATCATGCCCATTTGCATTAGAAACCCGAAAAGAATACTGGAGAAAGCTAGATTTGGAAACTGTCGACTGAGTCTGCGACTAATCGGGAATATAAATGGTGATACAGCTTCTCTGATGTCGTTCAGTCCACCTAATCCTAAGGTTCTTAGGAGATTCGCAGCCATGTTGACGCTGCTTGAGTGACGCAGCTGTATGAATTATTACTGGACGTTGCCCGATTCGGGATTCGATTAAAGTACAATTCTTACTGCACATTTGTGTGTAAACAACTACGAGTAGAGATGATGTGACTCTGTCAGAGATTCAACACATAACTGCTTCAAGAATAATATAGAATTAGTAAACTTACAATTAGATTTTTTAATAACAATATTTACCATCATGAGTGAGCACCGTAACTCTTGGTTCTGGCTCTAAAACATCAGTTGATCTACAGCCAACAAGGTTTTTAACGCACTTACATAAAATTGTAAACTTGGTATCATTTGTGATTTTTTGAGTTATTTCCTTTTAGTGTGAATTCCCTTTCAATGAATGTTCGTCAGATTACAAACAACGAGGCATGAAAATAACGCATGTAGTAAGCTAATTTTTTCTGCACTTCAGCGATTATTTGGGTTTTTATATAAATTGAAACTTGAACCTGATGTGATGCTTTATTCTACAAATATAAAATACATATAAAAGTAAAAACATATCCTCATTAACGAGGCAAATATAACTATTTACACATATGCTGAAAAACAAGAATTAATGCAGCTATACAAGATTTTTCCCAAATATTCAAATGCAAATAAGACGATGTCGTTTAAGAGCATGGCCGATTTGTTTACATTGTTTAGTATAGCGCGCATATACGAGAAGAAAACCGGCTGCTGCTGGAAAACTACGGCTAAGTCTTGCATGTTATAGAAAGGGAAATATTCCACTTTCTACCGCTGATGTGTCTTTGCAATGCTAAATAAACGAGATAGTTCCTTTTGCATTTCAAACTTTAAAAACAATATTCTATATATTAATATATAAAAGCTATATAGTGTTCTTGCATTTTGGCAACTGTGGAGATAGTTATATTTGCCTCTTCAACTATGATATACTTAAAAAAGGAAAAACAAATCTACATGAAAAAATTAGTATCTAAATACATTAAAGATACTCAGTGTACTGATGTGAAGCCTACTGAAGATATTACGTAATAATATGACGGCACAGAAGCATAATGTGATTATTAAAAATTATTATTACCTCGTTACGTAACGACGGTATGCATGCTTTTAGTTCAAGCTGAGTTCCTTTAACCTCATGATTAAAAATATACCTGAAATCGATTTTAGCCTCAGCGTTATTAGTTAGCTATTTAACATATTTTTAACACACAGCATATATACTTTTATTTTACACACCTATTGCACATCTTTTTGTTTACATCAGTGGGAAAAATACGGAATGGTGTCGATAGGATTGTGATTCTCATTCTTGATTATCCGCGAAGAATTATTAAAATTTTTAATATAATTTTAAAAATATTCAGAAGTAAATCTTATTTTACTGGATCTTCGTGACCTTACATGCCATTATTTAAAATAATAAAGTCCTTTGTTTTTAAATTTAATCTTTACTGATATAAATTCAGATATTGATACAACAAATACCAATTTTGAACACAAATTTTTTGCATGAAATAATAAAGTTAAAAAACTAAAACGGCAATAAAATCATTTAATATTACATCAACATCTAATTATAATTAATGCCCATATCTATCAAAAGAAAATGCAGCCATGAATACAGTAATCAAGTAAATTGGAGATTGTAAACAAATTAATTGATCCCCGTTTCATGTCTCGATTTATATGAAATTATTATTCAGTTCATCACATCATCGCATGTAACACAAAATGTAATTCAAAAATAATTATTCCGATAATTCAAAATATCCACAGCATATATCTTGTTTTTCTGGTATTAAGTTTGTAAAATGATAGGTTCGTTGGATATATTTGCTATTAATAAATAATAAATTGGAATAATAAACATGCTCCCAAAGGATTTTACGCTCTGCACGCACTGATGTAAGCCCAACGAACCGTTTTGGTGCAATTACCAATGTATCAATTTTTGTATCTGTGTGCATTTATTATAGGGAAGTAAATTCCTTCGTACTTGAACATTTCATGCTTCGTGAAATCTTACTTACTGCAGCGATAAATTGCTGAAAAAATAGTAGGAGGATGTACATTGTAATACATACAGACATATATAATGTGATACAAATTATTATGTAATTTGCTACAATCTGAATTTATAGAGATGCACAAAATGCCCAATAAATAATTTTTAGATCAAAAAGTATTTGGTATTTTTTTAATGTTTTCTAAGGAAATTTAATTGTTTTTAAAACATTCACGACCATGTCATAAAAAATCATTTTATTTTAGAAAAATGAACAAAAAATATAATATAAAGGAGCATGCATGCATTGGTAAAGTATTTGTATAAACAATATAACTAAAATTTCCTTATAATTCCACCATCATACATACTATAAAATCTTAATGCTTAAAATTCTCAACCACGTTCCACAATATTGTAATACTTCCGGCGTATGAAAAATACATTCATTCATAAAAATGTCTATTAATATTCTTACAAAAATCTAAAAATGACTAATTAAGCACTAATCACAGATAACTGACTTTATCCAAATCTCAAGAACTGTGCAATCGAATCATTTAGAACAGGGTCATCATTGGGACCTACTGGAGTGTCTCCCGTTGGATGGAACGCCAAAGCCTTTGAGCCTACTGGAGGAACTGTGAGGAAAGATGAAGACTGGGAAAAACTGGTGGTGCTCGTTCTGGTGGTTGCGTTAGTAGGGGTGGTTGGTGTTGTTGGAGTTGGGACGGCAAACAAATTTGCAGATGGCGTTACTTCCCTCGACCCAATGTTGCTATCTTGAAACTCTGCAAAGGGAAAGAACGCCCCAGCATCGCTATTTTGAAACTCTTGTCTTGAGAAAGGCACGAAAGATACAGTGGAATTTACTCCACCAAAGTCTGCTTTTAAAATCTCAAAGTTTTCATTTCCTTTGATAAAACTTGCTATGAACGGATCTTCAGTGGTGGTTGTTGTACTGCTATTTTTTGTAGATTTGTCCGATTCCTTGGTTGGGCTACTAGCTAAAGTATTTGAATTATTTCGTCGAGCTGAAAAGCTTCTAAAACCTAATTTATCCATTGTTGCTCTCATTAGATCACCCAGCTCTGCATTCGCTTGTAAAACCATCTTTTCTCCATCTTCTGACGCCGGTACCCGACCCTGCAAGCCTTCTAATTGACTAATTCCCTTCTGCACATTAGCAATATCTTTCGTAATATTTTGAACTTCCGAAAGTTTCTGGACGGACATCTCAATTCTTGCCAATTCCTCCATAGTTTGGTTAAGGTTAAAAGGTTTGGTGGCCAATTTTTGAATATTTTTTAATTCTTTTACTGCACCTTCAATTGCTGATTCTTGATTTTCCTCCTGCAGAATCATCATTGCTTCGTTGACTTTCTTGATATTCGAAACCATTCGACCCAGCACTTCGTTGGTGTTCGTGGTTTTGCTCCCTGCAGCCTCCAGTTCTTTTTCATTGTCAGCGGGATCTTTTTCACTGTCGTCAGAACTTTTGCCGTTGTCAGCAGACCTTTCTTCCTCTTCAGGATCCTCAGGATCCAACTCCATCAGCTCAGAAAATTCGGAATTAAGCTTTTTCAGGTCGCCCAAATCTTGGTTCATATCTTGGAGATCGTTAATGTCTGAGAACAAACTTACTACTTCACCCTCAAAAGGATTCAGTCTAACCCTCGGCTTAGTTTTCGAAGAAGATTTTTCTGATTCATCACTAGAAGACTCATCCGTTTCCGGTAAAGTTGTTGTTGGAACATCCAATTCTTCAGACCCATCACTACTAGAACTTTCTGTAGAATTTGATTTTTTACTCAATATTGGAAACGACGACCTAAAACCAAAGGTACCAGCTCCAACGTTAATAAAATCGTTCTCCTCGGCAGTGTCGCTCGAATCTGAAGCTTCTTTTTCATCATTACTTGCAATTGAATTGGCTTTAGGCAATCTGAAGGCATCCAAGACGCTGCCGTTGTTATTCAGGAAGCTAGATGCAGGAGAAATCCCTGGAACTTGGAAATCTTGAGAGATATCGGATGCTTGCTGTCCCAAGGGAGCTCCGTAGGCACCACTTGGAGGACCATAATCAGTGTTAGGAGTAGCCCAGTGTTCCTTTATCAGCTCCGCGCCCTTCTCACCGATCATGATAGTGGCGGCTTGAGAGTTGCTAACAATGACGACAGGCATTACCGAAGCATCAATAACACGAAGGCCGCGCACACCAAGCACGCGAAGCTTCGTATCGACGACAGTATTTCGGTCGGATGGATTTCCCATGTTGCATGTGCCAACAATGTGATGAAGGGATACAGCGAAGATCCTGGCAAAGCATTCCCAGTATGCATCAGTTCGGTAAGGCACGTCCTCACATCCGGGCAATGGATTTTCAGTCAGACGAGATCCCATCTTGGAGAACGCACTGGTTTCCTCACTCAACTTTACGTTGAATTTTATTGCTAAAGTAATTAAATAAAAAAATTAGTTTAGTACTATTTATTTATTATTATCTATTTATTTATTATTTAGAAAATCAAAATTATAATACCTACCTTCTATCATTCTCGATACATCCTCTGGTGTGGCGTAGTAATTAGGATCAATCTCCAGCGGCGAACTGGGATCTGCGCTAGTCAAGCGAATTGTACCACGCGAGGTGGGTCGTCCAACAGAAATGGCCAGAAAAAAAGAATCCTTGCCAGTGGAGGGTTTGTAGTATTCCGTAAGAATATCTTCCCTCAATCCAAAAGTCTTTGCAAAATTCTTTGCCAAAGCCTGGTGACCACCTAACGGAACAAAAATAGTTTGCAAGTCTGGCCAGCTCCCTTCTCCTCGCGCTTTAGCCCAGTTCGAAGACCAAATTCCAGTGGCTTGTGGAGTGGAAGTGGACAAAGGTCCTTGTCCTCTTGTAAGAAATCGGAAGAATGCGCCAATCGTCACATCTCTGTCTACTACCAAAGTTTTGGGATCGTTAATGATGAATGGCCCCAAATATGTGGATACGTGGTCTTGCAGGTTATTTCCGACTGGGAGATTTGCAATCACAGGAATCTGAAATTGTTATACTATTGACTGACCTGGGTACTTTTCTACTCGGTGACAATTATTTCGTTTTCTATGAAAATTGAGAAACACTCACATCAAATTCCTTAAGATGCTCAGCTGGTCCGATTCCGGACAGCATCAACAATTTCGGAGATTGCAGTCCAGCAGACACAATAACTTCTTTACTGGCAAAAGCTTGGAGTTTCTTTCCATGTCTTTCGTATTCGACTCCATAGGCTTGGTTATTTTCATTGATTAAAATCTATGAAATCAAACAAATATAATAATAATAATATATTTCATTTCGAAATTTGTTGGGCAAAGTAATATTGAGCATCACTTAATTTGTCAAAATTACAACCTTTTTGACCATCGAGAATTTTGAAATTTTCAAATTCCTCCTTCGTCTAGCGGGCCGAATGAATGATCTGTAGGTGGCGTGGCGCACTCCGCGCTTGATGGGGTAATAAATTTTATCAAACCCTTCAGTGTAGTAACCATTCAAGTCGGCCTTCGGATATCCAAGTTCCTTAGCAGCAGCAATAAATGTGTCGGCCATCGGATGGTAATGTGGCAGTCCGATTCCTAGAGGTCCTCCCGTACCGTGAGTTTCGGCTTAAAATAATATGAATGGAGTCACATTGAAAATTAGTATCTATGCATATTTTTTTATTTCAAAGATATAAAACTTGCACATTAAATGTAATTCAGCTTGCAAAAAAATATATTAATAATTTAATTAATATTTTAAATTGAAACTAAAATTAGTAATAAGATTATTATGTATTCAAATGAAATTTAATATTAGAATTAGGATTTTAAATAAAATTAATAATTTGTTAAGTAAAATTGATTCACTAAAACTTACCATTGGTCCATTCGCCGGAGTAGTCCTCACTTTTCCTGAAAAACGGTAATAATTTTTCGTAAGACCAATCACTATCACCCGTGACTCTAGCCCAGTTATTGAAATCTTCGGGGTTTCCTCGAAGATGAATCAAAAAGTTGATATTGGACGTTCCTCCAAGAGATTTCCCTTGCGAAAACAGGAATTGCTAGGAGACAAAATGAATGCGTTCTTTTTCAGCAATTCTTTAATGTAGAAATATAAAACAGTTTTATTGGTTTGTAAATATCATTTATATACACCTATCTATATTGTCTTTTTGTATTGTAAAAAGATATTATGTTAGATTTTTTTTAAATTAATGTGTTTAATTAAAAAATATTCAAATAATTAATTAAATATATAGATCATTTTATTTTCCATACATTCTTAGGAGCTATCCCACCCACATTCCTCTGTGGGACGGTCAAATGTCTCCAATCGGTAGCTTTATGATTTGTCAAATACAGAGAAAAAGCTGGAATTGCATGCAATGGCGAGGGTTCACCTCCGGCTTCCAGTAACAACACTTTCCAGGCGGGGTTTTCCGAAAGTCGATTGGCTACGACAGCTCCTGCAGAGCCGGAGCCGACTACGAAAACAAAATTATTTTAGTTTTCCAAAAATGCATTAAATTATTTCAAGTTTATTTCAGGGATTTTATTAATTGAATCTGATCGTGAATCTAATTTATGAATAAAATGAAAATTAAATTCTCAGCAATTATTTATCTTAATTTCAACAGTTATTTTTAAGCGCCTCAAAATTTTATCCAAAATTTTATTGTAGTTCAAAACTTTTTTTAATTTTAAAAGTTATTTTTAAGCGCCTCAAAATTTTATCCAAAATTTTATTGTAGTTCAAAACTTTTTTTAATTTCAAAAGTTATTTTTAAGCGCCTCAAAATTTTATTCAAAATTTTATTATTGTTCAAAATGTTTTTTAATTTCAAAATTTTGTTATTTCAAATTTTTATTTTTTCCATTTTTTTATTTCAAAATTTTTTTTATTTTAAAATTTTATTTTATTTCAAAATTTTATTTTATTTCAAAATTTTATTTTATTTCAAAATTTTATTTTATTTCAAAATTATATTGTATTTCCAAATGTATTTATTTTAATTTATTCTATTATTCTATTGTTATATTTAAAATTTATTCTAAAAAAATTTGGTTTCAGAATTTTATTTTATTCCAAAATGTTATTTACAATTAATTATCCCTCGATTAAAAAAAACACGTACCGACAATAAAATCAAAATTTGTCCCCACTGGTTGAAATCTGGTTTTAACTCGGTCCACAAGTCTGTCTCCATTTTCCCAAGTAGAGGTAATAATTCCGAGAGCTGCCACAACACCATACAAAACTCTCATAAAGAAACGATTGGACCGAATACTTGGTAGCAATTTCTGAACTCGTCCCACAATGCCCGGAACAAGGCCCTTCGGTAGGATTCCCAGCAACCGCTGTACCGCTGACATTTTCACAATAATTCCCACAATATACTATGATAATAATAATAATAATAAAAACTTATAACAATAAAACTATATGGACACCATCAACAGAAAATAACACTTTCCACGGCCGCTCGTCAAGGAATGGAACAAAATCGCATCAGTTCATCAAGTTGATATGCCCAAGCGAACTTTTTTTTTATCTTCACAGCCTTTCAACTATTACCTATTTATTAGTTGGGATAAAAATGACGGATTATGCAACGCTCTTGATGATCTTATACACACAAAAGTTGTTTGTTTCATAATTTTTCTTTTTGCTTGAGCAGTGAAAGTATATATCAGGAAGGAAGTCGAGAGAATGGTTGGAAAAAATACTCTAGATACATAGACAGTACGAACAAGGAGTGTGAGTGCCAACGATTTACAATGCACTAATAATTGTTGTAAGATTTGGTTTACTTTGATTCTTGATATATACGTGCCTGCCATTTAAAGATGCTCTGGCATGCAAATTTGTATCCATTCATCGTCCTCATGTTGAACACTTCTCCTGTTTCAACGATTTTCCTTTTGAATGATAACAACGGATATTTACTTACATTAGTATGCAATTTATATACTATCGAAAGGTTGTTAATGCAGTTTAAAAAACTTATATGCTACCTGCATTATATTATTGCAATTTTTACGTTTGATTAAGTTTTACTGCAAGTGCTTATGATTATTATAATAAATAAATGCAAAATGAAATGAATAAATTGAAAATATTAATAATACTAAATAAAAAATGTAAAAATATTAAATAAATAAAAAATACTAATATAATAATATTAATAGATAATTGCAGGTCTCTTCTCCCCTGACATCAGGCTTTTACATAATTCATTATTTATTTTTCCAATTTAATTGAATAAATTACTTATTATTTTTTAAGGCTTCCGCTAACGCCTTCATCGACGGATACCTCAAAACTCGGGATTTTGCTACTTTGATGACAATAGTTTGTTTTTTGGTGGAGAGGATCAAGGAAATTTTCGAGTACTGCAACAATCATGTGTGGAACTTCTATCTGTATTCTTATTATTTTTGGAAAATGTTTTTGCTTTAATATTCTTTCTCGTTCTAATTCCTGACATATACACAAGATACAAGCATTTATAGTACTGATTTACATGGTAATACAACGTTCTTAAAAATCCCCCACCGAACTGGAGGAGGTCATAAACCAGCACGAGGCTGTCAATGAGGTATATGTGTGTTCGGAATAGAAGATCCTGATGGAGGAGGTAGCACACCCGAGCAGTCGTGTCGGTCAAAGATGAAGATCACGTCGCCAGAGATGTTGGAATTTGCAAATGGTAATCAAAATAAATTGCAGTATATATTGCAGTTTTGTTATACATGGGAAGGAATAAGCTTTATTTTTTATTCGTCACTCAAAAAATATCAAAAACAATATGCATATAAACAAATTTTGGGATAAAAATCAGGATTGTATTATTTGAACTTATTTTCGTGAATACATTGTGGTTTATTATTACTGAATTCATGCATACGGACACTCATTTTATTATTGCTGTGTACTGTCTACATACATATAATTTGGAATTATTAACAATCATTTTTACCTTATTTCGTTACATATATAAAACATAGATACACCTTCTTACATGAAACTATGAATACCATTCTCACACAAAAGTATTGACTTCTTAAAAGTAATTTGTATGCTTAACATGTTTTAGCCAAATATATGCTGGCTGTGTCCACTAACCGTATACACGGCAGGTTGAGGTTCTGGAGATTGAAATACTGATGGTTGTCTTTTGGGTGTAAAAGGAACAACTATGCTTTGGGGAGCTGCTGGTGAAGAACTGGAACTAACAGAAAAAGTTGAATAACTTGTGCTGAATTGGGGACTAACTTCAGGATGTCCAGGAGAAAGGTGCTGTTGTGGTTGTTGATGATCTATTTGCTGTTGGTGATGATGAATTTGTTGTTGTGGATGAATGATTTGTTGTTGTGGATTTATTTGTTGTTGTTGTTGTGGTTGATTTATTTGTTGTGGATTTATTTGTTGTGGATTTATTTGTTGTGGATTTATTTGTTGTGGATTTATTTGTTGTGGATTTATTTGTTGTTGTGGATTTATTTGTTGTTGTTGATTTATTTGTTGTTGTTGATTTATTTGTTGTTGTTGATTTATTTGTTGCTGTTGTTGGTGAATTAATTGTTGATGTCGATTTATGTTCTCTTGATGATTAATTTGGTGTTGTTGGTGATCTATTTGCTGTTGATGATGAAAAATTTGCCCGTGATGCTGAATTTGCTGATTTTGATAACTTTGCTGCTGTGGTTGAATTTGTTGCCCTGAAAGAACTTCCTGCGCTCGCTGAACTTGAGGTTGATTTAGCTCCGGAACACCAGGGGACTCTGGAATTAACGCATTTGCGGATGGCAATTGCAATGCTTCTTGATTTATTTGCGAACCTTGCAGTGAATTTATAGGTCGGGGTTTCCTAAGCCTTAATCTCTTTCTTATTTGTACCCTTGACTTTTGTTCTCGATTTACGTTTTGCCCTTGAAGAATGTTTTGTCGAATATTGAGTGCCTCGTTTTGGAAATTTTGCCTTTGAGACTGTCTATTGAAAAGGGGTTGATTTTGAGCACTCGGCCTCAGAGGTTTGTGTATCTCTTGGATTTCAAACACGGTCTTCTGGATATCGAATGGACTTCCGGCAATGGGTCTAATGCCTTCTAAGTCCGCAATTGCATTTTGGATTGTTAAAAGGTGGCCGTGTCGGGTTTGAGCGGCAGCAAATTCTTGGGCTGCTGCTGGCACAGTTGCTACTTCATCAGCATTCTCATCTTCGATTTCTTCTGTTTCATTAGCTAGTTCGGTTTCTTCGGTTGTACTTTTCGGTGCCGATTCATCATTAAAATATTTGACTTCTGTTTGGCCTTTCAGGGTTGAAGGACTCTTGACTGCAAGTTCTTCGATAAAAGTCGGGGCTGCGATTTCTTCAGCGGGAGTTTGTGCTACTGAATCGGATGTAAGATTTTTCAATGATGAATCTTCTGCAGGAGTTTGTGCTAATGAATTTTCTGTGGGAGTAGTTGATGATGCTTTTTCTGTAGAAACTTGTGTTAATGAAGCTCCGGTTGGAGTTTTTGATAACGAATCTCCTGTAGTAATATTTGATAGCAATTTTTCTGAGGAATCCTTCGCCAATAAATTTTCCGTGGGATTTCTCGCAATTAAATCTTCTGCTAGATTCTGTAGGACAGAGGCTACTAAGGGATTCGTTGATACCAAATCTTGTGCTAGATTCGTTTCTAATACTTCAGCGGGGTTCTTTGTTTCAGATTCTTTTAATGGATTGTTTGCTATTAATTCTTCAATGGAACTCGATGCTACTGATTTTTCAGTAGAACTTCTGGATGGTATCGATCCTCCTTCAGAATTGTTTGTTACAGACTTTTCTGTGGAAATCTTGGTTCCGAATTCTTCGAAATTAAAAATGTTTTCATCATCGCCTTCCGAATCAGTCGATTCAACGTCCAGATTTATTACTTCATTCATCTCCGCCTCAAGTTTGTTCAGATCATTCACATTTGGTGTCATATCCGGGATGTCATTAAATTCACTAATTAAGTTTTCCACTTCCTGAGCATTCCTAACTAGGGCAGCTTCCGTTTCATTCATCTCTGATTTATTATTTTCTGGCAAAACAAACGTCCCCATGGTAGTTTCAGGTACTTCTGGCGTAGTTGTCTCGTCCAGTTCTTCAGTAACTTCTGAATCTTCCGAATCTTGCGAAAAGGCGCTTCTGAAACCCAACAATTCGTTTCCAATATTTGGGTCTGAGGATGCCGACTCGGCGGCGGTAGTTTCAGCTGCTTTGCCCGCATTTTTCGTGCCACTTCCTCCACCACCAAGAAGTCCTGAGAAAATGGCCGGAACTCTGCTTAAAATAGATGCTAAACCTAATCCAGGGGCAGCGCTGTTAGAAGGGGTGGATGCATCTGCATCTTTGGGGATAGATGGAGTATCATACGCAGCTGATTCAGGACTCTTCCAGAACGTTTTTATCAAGTCAGCCCCTTTTTCGCCAATCATAATAGTTGCAGCTTGAGTATTGCTCACTGGCACTACCGGCATAATTGATGCATCAACAACTCGCAAATTCTTGATTCCACGAACACGAAGTTCAGTGTCGACAACTGCTCGAGGATCCAGAGGACTTCCCATCGTACAGGTTCCAACAAGATGATGCAAGGAGACGGCGTATTGACGAGCAAAACATTCCCAGTATTCGTCGGTTCTGTACGGGACTTCCTTGCACCCGGGGAAAGGGTTGTCAGCTAATTTTGAACCTAACAGTTTAAATGGCTCTGTCTCTTCTCCTATTTTGAGGGTGACCTTGATGGCTGGAATATAAATAATAAAATCAAATTTAATTACAAAATAAAATATAAATAAATTACAAATATAAATAATAAATAAAATTACAAATATAAATAATAAATAAAATTACAAATATAAATAAAATAAAATTACAAATATAAATAATAAATAAAATAAAATTACAAATATAAATAAAATAAAATTACAAATATAAATAATAAATAAAATAAAATTACAAATATAAATAA
>JAQGAK010001757.1:0-27165 GCA_034696945.1 Lipothrix lubbocki | reverse complement strand
TGTATTAATTTTTGTATTAATATTTGTATTAATTTTTGTATTAATTTTTGTATTAATTTTTGTATTAATTTTTGTATGCATTTTTGTATAAATTTTTGTATAAATTTCTTGTATTAATTTTTGTATTAATTTTTGTGTAAATTTTTGTATAAATTTTTGTATACATTTTTGTATACATTTTTGTATACATTTTTGTATAAATTTTTGTATACATTTTTGTATAAATTTTTGTATTAATTTTTGTATTAATTTTGTATTTATTTTGTATATATTCTTGTATTTATTTTTGCATTTATTTGTATTGAATATTTTATAGAAAATCTTCAGAAAAGTTTAGTAAGATGCATAAGTATTCAATATTTAAATACATACAAGACTAGTATAAGTAACACAGAATTAATCAAAGCCTATAACTATAAATGAAGATGAGGCAATGCTCTTGTCAATTTGCTGACGTCCCAGACGTGAAAGAACAGATGAACTGAAGCTTTAGTTCTTTAGCCGTGCGAATAAAAGCCAAATAACTAACTTCGCCGTTCTTACAAGTATACAGAGAATTATAGGAGTCGTATATGTACTTATGCATACCGGAGTACAGAGTCGAGGTCAGGAACTGTTGAAAATAACCATTTACAGGATTGTCTCCAGATTGACACCCAAGTCAGTCGGATCGGTAGGAGCGAGAATACTATAACATCTAAAACATAGTACTACTTAGGTAGACTTTCCTCTCCCTTGCATGCATAATTAATTCACAACTTAATTTTACTACACTACTGGGGAAGAATCAAATTTGCAAATATTCTCTCCATGGAGAAGTTAATTATTTAATCTGATCAAGTGCGGAGAAAGCAGGAAAAGGGGAGAATGTCCGTAGCAGCAGCGGTTTGGGAAAAGTGTGTTCTTCGAAGACATTTTAATTCCTTAGCAGTATGTATCCAGCATATTATGAAACGTGAATATGCATGTGTTATTACAATGCTCTCAAGGACTAGAATTTTCGGAATGTTAGCTACTTTGCCGTCTCGGTGGTTATTTTGCCATTATCAATCTTACCGCAAAATATGTACAGTATAAATGCAATGTAAATTTGATATAGGTAAATAAAATACGTAAAAAACAATTAAAAATAATATTAGAATAAATACAAAATAATTACAAAATTAATACAAATAATTATAAAATAAATACAAATAATTATAAAATTAATACAAAATAAATATAAAATAATTACAAAATTAATACAAATAATTATAAAAAAATACAAAATAATAATAAAATAATTACAAAATTAATACAAATAATTATAAAAAAATACAAAATAAATATAAAATAAACAATTATAAAATATATACAAACTCAATACAAAATAATAGACAAAAATACAAAATAATACGCAAAAAATACAAAATAATACACACAAAAAACAAAATAATACAAAAAAAATACAAAATAATAAAAAAAAATGCAAAATAATACGCAAAGATGCAAAATAATACAAAATTGTGCCAAAAAATACAAAATTGTGCCAAAAAATACAAAATTATACAAAAAAAGGCAAAATTATAAAAAAAAGGAAAAGTTATACAAAATAAATAGAAAACCACCAAACAAGTGTTCAACTTATGAACTATTTTATGTTATTTAAAAATTCTTGAATAAAATTTAAAGACCAATCCTGGATACTCCAATGGACTCTCAGTCTCATCGCTAATTTCAAGATAAAGTAAATGCGAATGTAGGTGCCTTGAGAGATTTTAACTAACCCAGCCGAGACAGAATCTTATGGTGAAACCGGAATTGCGGATGATAATAAAGACGCTCGAACTAATGATGTAAAACTAGGAGTGAAATATAATAAAGGCTCATTTGTTTAAGAGAAGCCAAGCATTAGTTTGGTCAACATTTGAGAAGCATTAAAAAGAGCTACGTATATTTATACATATGTGAAAGCCCAACTACGGGAAGTAAATCCCGCGCAATGGATGACGAACAAGAAAGAGAAATTCAATTGAAAAGGTAAACTTGTGGAAACAGTAGATGAAATAATAAAAGGAAAATAGAGTATATATGGAAAAGATAGAGCGAATCAAGTCTATCAGGGTGTAAAAGTTTTTAGAGTGTTGGTTGCACATCAGCATCGTGTCATGGAAAACTTATCTTTCGAGAAAGAGTCGGAGAAACGCTTTTGTTTATATTATACAGTAGCAGCCAGACTTAAGATCCTAGTAGCAAATGAGAATCCATCCACTCATTCATTAGCCTTTGAGTATATGTATTTCCTCTGTGTAAATATACACGGAGAAACATAAATTCTCCATATGTAGTACTTATATAGCTATAGGTAGTAAGCTTTTGGTTAAAACACAAATTTCCTTTTTCCCTTTCGCAATTTAAGCTGAACGCTATAATGCTCAATCTACATATAGGTATTTCCTTAAAAAGAACATTTCCTTAAAAGATAATTCTTCAAAGCCGGCCTTAATTTCGTATATATTAAAGCCACATACATCTATAGCAGTGTATAGCTTCCCAGATTTCCTAATCTCCATTTCACCACCGTTAAAGCTCTCCGACAACAACGTCCTTTAATCACTTGAGCCTCAAGTGGCCGAATACAAAATTATTGGCAAACTTATTTCGTTAAAGAACAAAAACAAAATTGCTCTTGTGTAATATACCTGAATATGCCTCCTGCATCCATACGTTTTTCAATACGGAATACGTTTTTTGTCACACTTTGTAAATTTACAAATAATTCATGTGCAAATCATATTTTTATATGCTGAAGAAACGACTTTGTTAACCTTGAACCAATTACAACAATAATGTACATTTCTTCAAAAGAGTTTTAGAGAGAAACGTTTAATCTCTTAGACTAGAAGGTAAATTGATGATGCTTCCCGGATACAAAAAGCCAAACTTTTCTCCCAATCTGCTTAATTTTTCCAGGTTGGACAGGTGAAATTGCGCTGTTCATCCCAATTGAGAACAGTTTGCAGGACGTTTCACCGAACTACAAAAAATCCAAATCCATTTGAAATCATTTATACAGAAGTCAAAACAAGGATCTGTAGAAGCAAGGAGCTGTAGAAGCAAGGAGCAGATGTACTATATGTATGTACTTTACATGCATTTCCCCGTATGCACAAAAGCCAAAACTTCTTCGCCTGTCACCCTTAATTTAAATATTCATGGGCCACAACTTACCCCGCAATGTTTACAACCGCCCGGAAAGCGGCTCTAATGTGCCTTAACACAGAGAAAAAGAGGTTTCAGCGACTCCCTAAACGAATTACAAAAACTGTGTTTGGGCGTTTTGGAATTCGAAGTTGAAAAAGGGTTCCAATACCCACCATGCTGTGAGGCAAAATAAAGGTAGTAAAAGGATCTCCCTCAGGAAATCACCTTTCCCTCAACTTGTCTAAATATATAAAGAGTAAATCTATTCGGACGAGACTCCACAAGAAGAAAGAATAATAGCAACAACAGGTACCGTAACCTGTTTGAAGTATTCAATTATTTCCAAAGTATTAGCGATAGAGAGAGAATATATGTTGAATAAATGTAGAATATGACTGCGTAACAATATAATTCAGTGCTGGAAATTGTAATATGAGAAGAAGAAAATAAATAATTTTTTTTACATTGAAAATGATTTTCACTGCTTCAGGATAAGGCTTTCAATGGAACTAGAGCATGTGATCCTCATGAACTTGATACTTTGTCGGGTCTTCAAAAAATTTATTAAGTTTATGGTTCAAACAGGGGATTCACATCGTTTCTATGGTTTTCAGCTTCAATGATCCTCTGAAAACTGTATTTACAGTTCTAAACACATTGGGATTTAGTAGCTGTCCTTTGCAATTTCCCGCAAATGGTTTATTACAAGCAATATTAAATATATAAAAATATATAGAGTATATATATGACAGTACTATATTGTATAGTACTGTCATATATTTTATATTTGTATTTTATAAGGAATTTTTACACTATGGGAATATCCAGAATGCATGTCGTTGAATTGTTGTTGCGCCTCTGTCAGCGTCAATTCCAAAAGGATATTTAAAGAAAAGTTATAGTATAGCGACGAGATTAGAGGATGAAGACAGCCATGATGATAGAAAGCTGCAAAGCTTTCACAACAGAAAAGAATGTATAGGAATAACCATTTTCCACTACCAACTACCAAGCAAGAGCCCTAGCCTGATCTACTTATGCAAATTTAGGTGTCACCTCAAGTGAAATTTGAGTCCGGACTCCGCTTCCGCAATATCTAATCTTAAATAGTATACATATATTAACTATGTATGAGGGAATTTGTAGTTTACACATAGCTATATGTTCACACTGTATTCATGTCATACATTTTACAGATAAATGTACCTATACCTACATATTTATTTGCACTATTATTTCATATAATCTTTTATATGTATACTGCATTCCTTGTATACGTTTATTCAATGCACAACCAGCTTCGTATTCACTTCTTTTCACGTGTGTGGAGATTCAGGATAAGTTTACACACGCGAATGCTGACAAGCGGACATTATGAGATGCATTTAAATGTTGTGTATCTTCTACTTTATATAAAAGCAGTCAGGAGATTGGAAATCTGGAAGTATGTACCGCTATTTGTATATTAATGTATACAAATAGTACATATTAGATAGTAGTATAGCAGTAGTATAGTATAATAGATAGTAGTATAGTACTTATTCGATCAGTAAGTATGCGACTTTGCAATACGTGTATGTGTATATACTATATTTAAGTATATGACTATATAATGCATATGTAAATACTATATACAAGTATGTTATACATCTATGGGTATGCTATACATGTGTACATAAGTAAATAGAGATGCACGTGTGTACATACTATATACCACATAAGTACATATATGTGTATGTATAAGAAATAAGCGCGGGAAGTTGGTTGACGTGAGCCGATGCATTACAAGAATCTCCTGCACCCCGACATTTCCCGCTGCTCCTCTAATCCCGGACATAATCGTAAAGTGGCAGTTGTCCCTGTCTGCCAAATTGTAGTCTCTACATCTTCTACTCATCCACTCTCCCGCTCTGTATCTTTCTCCTGGCCTTCTCTCTCTAGCTATATGCTCTCTCAAACTCTTTCACATGTACAAAACTGTAGTCGGGTATCTTAACCTTCAGAGTCAGAGGAGAACAGGAAGGGAATCCATGTGGGATGCTAAGACGATGAGAAGAGGGCTCAATAGTTTGCAGTATTAAGCAAGAGCAAGCAGGAAACGTCCACACAGACACGCTTAATTTTGCATACGAGCCACTCGAGCTGAATTTCGTCTTCTAACCTAATCACAAGGAAGTGAGTCGGCTTCAGAAAAGAACAAGAGCCCTTGAATATTGCATGAGTCTACTTAAATTCTGTCCTGTCCTATGGCGTGTACAGCATATATTATATATTGAGACTCGCCACAAATTAATAGTTACTACTAGACTAGTACTTCCCTCATGTTCTAATGTAATAACATATTATAAATATAGAGACAGATATTTTTTCAACCCTCCATATTTCATTTTTCCGCTGCCGTTCACACTCATTTCGGCCTGTTCTTCTGCATAGAATACTAATTACATGGGAATGTATATAAGAATTTCGGGAATTTATACCTTGAAATAGCAATATTACATAGATACAAGAATCATAAATTATTCTGGGTTTTATTTTAAAGACTTAGTATTGCTGTCATATTTGAATTCTGATGATGATCAGTTACCAAGGAAGGTGCTAAATCATTTTATTTGATTATTTTGATTAGGTTGCCGAATGTGGTAAAAATCAGAGATTTCATTCTTTGTAACAGATACAGACGTATTGGTACCAACTACCAACAGTCCTCAAATTGCAATATTCGTTTTTTTAAGTTACCAAAGGGGCTAAAATTGAGAAGCCATACGTATTTTAGTCCTTAAGTTTGTATTCCTGAAGGCGCCAAATCCTGCGTTTCAGGCCAACATTGATTTAAAGAAGCTATCAAGCATTTCACCATGCATTCAAAAGCTCTATAAATGACATGATCGTCGTCTCTACTCCCATGATTCCGACATGCACTATGCAAGAATCCAATAGTTCTAAAACGGCATATATGATATGCATAGAATGTATATCCACGATCTATACCATAGATTGTGAATCATCGGATGTAGGTCGAAAAATTTCCTAATTTCAACTACACACAGACAAGAGAATCCTACAAGGAGGCAATTTACTAGATTTGCATAGGAAAATTGATAGGAATTTACATCAACCCCTTCATCAGTATTCACTACCTAAAAATCCTATTGCTTTCAAGGTACGCTATTCTGGTTGCTGCTTTTCCAGAGCCGGTAGCAATATAAACATACATTGTATTATATGTGGTATTTTCTATTCAAAAAAAGATGAAATGAGAAACCTCGCTTTAGTTCGCATACACGCGTAACTTCCATATCCATATATAAGCACCTGTTTGATACATTTCTGTTCGATGTACTTACTGACATGCGTTTACATACATACCTATATTAATATACGGCCTTAATCTTACTGAGTTTCTCCGGGACAAATTGCTCCATGCTTACAATAGAGCTTACATGTGTGATGAGCGACGTACATGGGACAATTGATTGAAAGAGAAGATATTATAATAAATGGATCGAGCGTTTTTCAAGTAGTGTATCCTGCTTCTTCTTTTCAACAGCATGTACATATAGTACACTTTCACTATTTCCTTAACAAAAAAAATACTCAGTAGTTTAGTTCAGAGATGACTTTCATCATCATGCAACTATTCTTTTTACCTAAATATTTACCTTTGCCTTCAGCCCCGTTGTCAAAACGGAAAAAATTCCAATTAATTCCCCAAAGGCTTGGAAGCAATTTCCTCTCTAGAATTTTATGCAATTTTTTCAACAAAAATATTATTAACTGTACTTATAAGTTAGTATAAGTATACACACCCACTCCACTATGTATTATATTTATATACTACTTGAGAAGCTTTATAATATTAACCTGAAAAAATTAATAATAAAGCCTTTGTTAAAAATGTCTGTATAAGAATTTTAGCTAAACGACTTAGGGAAAATGAAAATTTTAAGTAGGACAGTTGCTGAAGATGTTCAAGGACCAACTCTTGAGCTGATCCCTTGTTGTAGTTTAATGAAGAATTTTCGTATACTTGACGTAGGCAGAAAGAAGATTCAACAACTCAGATATACTATGTGCATGTATATACACATTGCTATGACAGCGGGCATTATCAAGATCAAGATCATATTCTATTATTATTATACTAAATGTCTACAAAAACTCCTACAATTCAACTGTAAACCTAATAAAAGAAAGTGTGTCTACCTAATTGAATCTCATAGAATGTTTTCACTGTTAAAAATGCATCATAATGGCAAAATGAACCTGTAATAGCTACATCTAGGCTTAATGTATTTACATATATCTCTAATGATTATACCTGTGTAACGAGGTACTTGGAACACGTTATACACATTACAAGATTTTTTCACGTTGCAAGATAATTTCCGAACAAAGCTACTAGTATACTACACTAGAACGAGCCAAAAAAGCTATATTATTTGTAAAAAAAGAAAGGAATTATTTGTGGTACTGAAACACAGTAATTAATTAGGGTTGCCCTCGACAAGAAAGGAAGAATAACAATAAGAGTGGAATAAGACTTTACTGTATGTTACTCCACATAGAACAATATAGATGTATATACTTACAATACATAAGTATCTACTTTTGTAGAGGTAGGGAGAGAAAATTCCCTGTAACGAGGCTGTCGAGTTGTAATAATAACAGGAACAATTACAAAACAACGTTTTTACAACCGTTGTCCCCTTATTGTTTTTTTTCTTATTATTCTTCTACTTCTTCTACTTGTCTCAATAACCTTTTCGCATTACAGAGGCTCTATAACCTTAGTTACCTCAGGGCAATGTATAGAGATATATACTTGAATGCTAAGCAATGTTAGTGCCCGGAAGTAAAAGAAAGAATATTCTTGTTTTCAGCTTAAAAAGATGGCATTATATATGCAAGCCGTATAGAATAAACGGTGTATAAGTATACAATGGGAAAAGAGGGAGAGAGGAAGAAAGTCTGAAGGGAAACATAACACTCCACTTTGTTTGTTAATGATTATACAAGGAGGAGGAAGGAGGACTCGGGAAGATGATAATAATAACAATAATGGGAGGAACATAAGAAGAAAAGAGCGCATAATGCATGCATCGTGTAGTAGGAAAGGATTCCTTACGCTACGTTACTTCCGAAGAGACTGTGTGCAGTCTAGTATAAATGTATAGAAGTACTTACACCTTATACATAGATAATGCCGTAGAAATTAATAACAATATTGAATTTCTAAACCAGAACATTTTACTATATTCAAACTAGAAACGTTCTCCGTTTAATAGTAAAAATCTCAAAACAATCTCATACTAACTATGTACATAAAATATATACAAAGCCATTAACCTGATTTCGTTATAAAAATTGTCTTAAATTAAAACAATATTCTGGAGACAAATTCTAGTGTCTAAAGATTACTTGCTTATTTGAAATTACTGAATTCTCAAGTTGACAAAAATATTAAGAATGTTTTTGCAATACTTGTATGCCGACGGTTCGTGACTTCTTCGTCAAGCTCTGATCGTGAGACATATACTATAACGAATATGCACGAAACAAATTTTGGAAGCAAAAACCATATTTTTCCACGAGGAATAAGGAGTCAAACATAAAAAAGCAGGTTTGCGAAAAAAGGGAAGCAAAATAAATCATGACTTTCTTTCATTTCCCCGTATAACCCAAAATCCGACGACGGACGCCCTTTGCTCACGTTTAGGGTGATGGGGGTAAGAAGAAAATGGAAAAACTGAGAAGGAAAAAATAAAATCGATAGCTTGCAAGTGTTGCAATCCAACAAAGTTTATAACGTGTTTACACTCATTGAAAGCTAGTAGTGGGGATGGCCGATAGAGAAAGTGTTGAAGGGAAAGACTAAAAGAGCAAAAAGTCCCTCTGCTGCTGCTGCTATTTCATCTGTATTCAGCAACTGCTCCGTCAATGACATCAAGTCCAACGGTTCATCTGAACGAGTACTCGCCGGCAATAATAAAATTCCTCAACACCACCACCCGCTCCTAAGTTTCTGGACTCCTTATGGCATAAAAAACTGAAGAAAAAGTGTACAGTTTTAAATGGTTTCTCAGTGTCAGAGCCAGTTGTTTTTACTTTTTATGACTGACCTTCTTTAAGTATTGGAGGGAGGCTGGAGGACAAGTTCTTGTAGTAATTAATTCAGAGTGTTTGGGACAAAGTGGCTAAATTGTTTTTAATTATTGTAGGCTGCTCTAGACAATTTTGAAGAACATTATACTCTCTTGGACGGAGATCTTTAGACTTCCATACATACATAGTGGGATCTTTAGACTTACACAGAGATCTTTAGACTTTTAGCATGCAAGTAATACCATTCTTCCTTGTTAAAGATTATTAGAAAATGTCTCAGACAACATTACATTAAATAGTATTTCATTAAATATACAATTTCATTCGGTTTGGCTTTCCAGATTTCCATGTAATTACAAGTAATGACTTATGCACTACAATGGATTAAACTGGAATGAAAAATATTCTAGTAATGTAAGTATGTGTACAAGAAATAAAAAACAATATCGTCCGTACCTGGTAGAGTCAAGGATTCTACTAGTTGAGATTCTTTTTCTTGCTGACTGAGCTGGGCGGGTGGAAGAGGTTTCACGGGATGACGACGCTCGGTCTCCGCGTCGAAGAGGAAAATCAAACCAACGCTGACGACCGTGGCAGCTAGGAATAGTGTAGCAATAGATAGTGGTGAGTCGTAGCGGCCCATTTTCTCTCACCCGGAAACTTGTTTTAATTTCAAACACTTTTTCTGGGACCTTTCTCTCTCTTTCGCTCGTATAGTTTGTGTATCTTAGTCCTAATATTTCGCTCTCAGACAGAAACTTTTTTATAGAGCTACATATACGACTGTAGGACACGACCAGCTTTTGACTTTGATGTTACTTCGTGAACATAGATATGTCCAGTATCAGACACCGAGTATCCTAAATGGTAAACTTTAAAAAAAGTTTTCAGTCTCCAAACTTTGGCTCTATCAGGCCAATTTTTCCGTCTTCTTGGTTCTTTTAACCACAGGGATATCGGTCAAAAACTATTTTGTAACCGTGCGGATGTTGATAGATGCTCTCATCATGTCAAATTGTCCCGATTCAATCTAATAACCATGTAATTTTTAGTATTTCATTTCATTATCAAGCTCTTCGCTATCATTTAATTGATGTAATTACTATTAAAAAAGTTTTTTGAAGCAAATAAAGATGGAAATCCCGACCATAGAAATCGCTGCTTCAATCTGGTTAGCGGTGGAATTTACGAATTATAAGACTGGAGCTTAAATATTATGAGGAGTTCAAAAATTAAAGAAGTTGTGACTAATCAAGCTTTGCAGTTGAAGAAGGAGGCTTGCTAATCAAGACGACTAAATTAGCCGGAAGTTTTCTTCAGAAGCTGTAATTAGTCTGCAAAGCACGAAAGATATATAAACTTCTTCCAGAACAGGTTAATTTATGTTTTCTTCAAGTTTTTTTATACAAACAGATTTTTACATTCAGTTGTTGGTTTTCTGTTTGGAACATTAAGCGTGAGGAATTCGAGTTGCATTATAAAAAAGAACAAATCCGTATTTTCACAAGGGAGTCAAGAATGCTAATAACACTTTGCAGTGCCTTCTCTTCAGTTCTGTAGTACAACACAAGTTCAATATCTAGGTTAATAACAGCCACTGTTTGTTCTGTAGATGTAATTCGGCTATATAGATATGCATGTGATACTGTGTGTATACTGATGCATGTGATGGATCAGAAGAGGAGAAAAAGAGGAAGGATGCGCAATATAGTAAGTATTGGCTAAAATTCACTCCATCGCTTCCGGCCGCCTGTGGAACTTTGACTACCACAACGGAATGTTTTGACTTGCAAATAGGATGATATCCCGGTTCTCCCTATTTATTGTATAACGTCAAAGAGACTACCCCGGGAATCAATCAAGTTGCATGCACAGCTACAGTTCCAACACTATCATAATATTGTTCGGTGGATGTAGTAAAACAATTCTTTGGCTTCAAGCCTGTTTGTCTTCCCTCCACTCACTACACTATAGCTCGGAACCAGTAGTTCTATAGGTTACTAATAAGTTCTTTTCCTATTTACCACACTACTCGCATGTAAGCAAACAGGAGTTTTTCCACTTACGGGTAAGCCGCGTGCTTCAGGAATCTAGTCACTTCACTTTTGAATAGTAACCTTGACTATAGCGTATTAGTTTGCTAGTATAGTTTAAGGAGCTTCACAAGAGCAGATTCAGTACACCGACCATATGCGTAAAGTATTTAAAAGTACTAAAGTACATATCTACACATTGAGAGAGAGAACAGACGTAATAGTTTAATTAGTTTGTTTGACGATCAAATCTGACGAGTTCATCGGAGCACAAAAGAATTAAGATCCAGTACGGTGGCGGTGGCGGTGGTGGTGGTCAACGTAGTATTTTCGCAGTAAGGGGCCGAACTGATAGGAGGATATTGTGAAATAAATCCTTTCTCCGGCAGTGCCTGACAATAAAAGTAATAGTTGTTGTTGTGGAATGAATTCGCCGAGCTTCTTAGTAAAGAAGAAATTCTTTTCATAGTTCGGGATGCGCGGATTTTGCCTGCTTGCCTGGCGTATTGTAGTACGTAATAATCTGCAAAGGACATACAAGAAAAGAAAAAAATAAGAATGTGCTGATAGGTCTTGGAAAATGGGCAAGGAATGCTGATTTGTTTCACACGTCATGTGCGAGCTATAGGCTAGGAGGACAGCTCCTTAGGAAGGATTAACTTGATTACACGATTCTTGCTGCGAGAGATTTGTTATACATGGATCTCGTCCTGATCCCCTGATACATTGTTCGGTCCTTCTGTCTTTATAGTATACGAGTCCCTGTATCTATATCATTTCAACCCACAAGATCCTACAAAAGTGATACTACCGTGGTGCTTGAAATTGAACGGAATACGAATGAAATTTATTATATACACTCTTGTTCACCTACAAATACAAAGTACAGAGTACCATTACAAAAGTGTAACAGAATATGTCCCAATACTTCTGCAAATAGTAGTATTCTAACCACAAGTAGGTACGCACTATTAGAGATACCCTAATACTATACTCGCTACTATGCAGATCACGTATCGTACATATTTCCCTGTCTTGGATGATGAAAATAATAATAAGCGTTCTGCATGTACAACAAGCATTTTTCACCACAACAAGTGTCACTACTATATTTGGGACTTAAACAGACAGCAGAAGCTTCTATATACTAATTTGGTACATGGGGTTTACATGTACATCTTACATACACAAACCTTGGTATATATAGAATACTTTAGCATGGGAGAAATACAAGAAGCAGTATATGTAGAAGATAGAGAAAACATTCTTCGGATGCTATAATACGCACATATGTGCTTTAATACTCGTTGTCATCACGCTCATAATTCTTGCTGACATAGTGGTTTCGCAAAGGTTGTTGCTGGAAAAGAAGAAGAACACTTGTGTGAGTGAAGAAACACTTGCGCACAGTCTGGATCTGTTATTAAAAGGACCCAATCCGTGGTCGTCAACCTATACAGGGCCAGAATCAGCACTGCTTTTTATTATTAGCTATTTATTATTTTCAAGCACAGCGTCCAGCTTTTTATTAACTATACAATCTATCACCGGGCGTAATCCTTTGGATAAACATGCACTCCACACTATGATTTGTACCCATAACTAATTTTCATCGTTAGTATCAGTCAGCGTTTTGCGCCGACATGCTTAACAAGATGCTGTTAAAAATCCCAATCATCTATTTTCCAATAACTGTATAGATAAAAGATAAAATTTTCCAAATTAATTTTTTTTTGATATTAGGAAAAAGCAGATTTTTCCTTTTGCCTAACTTCAGCTGTGATTTATACATTGAAAAAATTATTTTGTTAGTCTTACACAGGTTTTACATGTAATAATTATAGTTACATAGTATTTCCATTCAGTCCATGCTTTTGAACGTTGAAGAATCCATCAAAGCAGCAGTTTACAGAAACATGACTCACCACAATTTACGTCGTAGTTGCAATTTTTGTTGTATTATAGTAATCGGATCCTGCTCATCCCCTTCAAGTATAAAACTTCCTTTTAGCTTGTCCACTGTGGTAGTGCTGCTGCCTCCGTTATTGTGTTTCTTCCTTGTCCAGTTGTCAAGCTGCTTGGACTGCAAAGTAAAAGGATCCTATAAATGTGCATATATGCAAAGTAAAACAGAGAATATATATGTACATGTAAAATACTGGAAACTATAAGTATCTGTATTCATATACGTACATATAGGTAATCATAAATTATACTTTTCCACAGTATTTATAACTTGAAATTATACAAAATACCATCCATACTATATACTATCTGGGGAAGATAGATACATCGTTATATGAGGAACAGGATTATACACACAGGTCGCTTGGGCTTTATACGTGTCATGAGGGCCTCCGGGTATTGATATTTCTGTCAACCTCTTATTGCATTTTCGATCGGGGCTAACGTATTACACCGTAATCAGCGGAATCATGACGGGGCTCGGTAAATATGTGTGCCGCCATTGATTTCTGACCGGCTTGCTTTTATAATGCCCATATAGCACCGAATATTATGTGGATATACATATACGTATCGGCGAGGTAGACGAAACGTGTGAGGTCATAGAAGGTAAAAGGTAGATTTTGGATGTGTGTATGTACACTTTCCTCATAAATTAAGTGGGTAGCATTTTCATCATTTATTCATACATTTCCAGCCACTCGTTGTATGTATACAATACAATTTAACTACTATATGAACATTCGTAAATATAAAAACCTCGATGTCCATTGCAAATAAAATAATACTAAAACGTAGATATATCACAGAATCACATGACCACATTTTGTTCATTGGTTGTGCAAACAAAATTCCGTCAACGTTGAACGTGAGCTGCGATGCGAGAACGAAACAAAATTACTCGTGTATCGGTCATAATTTCACAAGCTGACCTTTTGCACATTTCTGTTGTGATCCCATAGTATCACTGTTCCACTGTACTATGCACATAAGTGGGTACTTCAAAATCTAACAAATATTAATGTTATTTTCTACAGCTCTATAAACTTAAGTAGTGTTTTCAAACTACAGTAAACACTGTCCAGTGAACATTCGACACAGTAAATAAATGAGTATAAACTTGTACAATGTAATCTATAATCTCTTTTAAGCCCATAAAGTATAATATAATACGGCTGAACAATATTTTACCTCTCTACAAGTTTTTCGTGTAAACCACTCTAGCATATTAAACATACATTTGAAGTCGTTTTCGTACCTGCTCTACATCGTAATTCCGAATCATAAATCGTCATTAAATGCATGTAAAAAGTTTAGACATGGATCCCTTTATAAATTGAGCACTCCCGGACACTCCTGCCATTTATATGCACATACAATTGTATATTATTTCCCAAAGGAGCTGATGATGTGAATGTTTTATTTCAGAGAAGGAATACCGAGTGTACATTGAAATCAGTATAAAACGGTGGATAGTCAGAGAGCGAGCACCAAAGAGGATGAATACAAATTCATATAAGAACAACAAGAATTTAAGTTATATTATATCTACTAATATACTATAGCATAGTGAAGTGAAACCAAAAGCCGGAACTTTTGTTTCATACAATTTCATTCACTTTTGTTACGGAATACTCTTGGGATTCAATATTTGAATTGTCACAAATAGTAGAACATAGAACCAAAAGAGTATATTATATGAAGAACAAGAGTTAAATATTGATTACTCCATTACGACCACTCTCTTTTCGCTAATTTCATTTTCAACCAACTATACACACATTATACAGATTTAATATCTCGGTTCTCTTTTATCTCCACCATAAATTCTGAATGGCACACAATACCTATACATATATGTGCATATAAAATTATTCCAAATGTGCTCGCATCATGGGTAAATAATGTATTCTCAGCAAAAATACTTCAAACATTAAACAATTCATATTTGCTCATAAATTTAAGAATTGCAGTTGCAGCACAAACACATCGATCAGGATCTCTTTACTAAAGGAAACCTCATTTAAACGGAAGGTTTTCATCTTAAGACCTAAGGATGACTGTTGTGAATAATTCAAATTTTCATAATTCCATAGAAATGGATAAACCTACTTCCTTTTTATGTGAGCACCTTTCCTGGAAAACTTACCGAGTATTATCCAGGAAATCAATTAAGTACAAATTCGAAGAACAAGCCCATTTGATACAATAACAATGGATGTTCCATCATGGAACTACAAGAACGATCAACAACAAAGTTCAAAATTACCAGGAACTATTCACAAATATCCCGATAAATAATTGTCCGGATGGTCTGACGAAGTAAGAATTTAGAATTTACATTATTATTCTCTCAGAAACTTCAGCCAAACTGATAATTAAATCCGCTTGTCTGGTTTTATATAGATCCTGGAACAGATAATAATCACCAGCTCTACGTAATATTAAATTGTTATTCTAGAAATGGTTAGAATATTTAGATAATAAGTGAACTCTATTATTTGGATTTTAAATTACAATCTCCTTATACGCTTCGTCAAGTTTGGTAAGTCCACAAAACCAATACTAACAAATGAAAGAATTAATTCCTATTCAACGTCCTTTAACATATTTTGTACATACAGTTTTCACAAACAAACAAATAATTCTCCATACCTTGAAAACACACGTAGCTTAAACTAATTGATCCCTCGCAGAAAATTACTTGCTAGCTTCACCCACTACAATTAACAGTTTTATTAAACTAAACCAGAAACTGGAAACAAAATTAAAGCAAGTAAATAGTAATTTGATCAGAAGAAACCCATTAAAAATATGTCCAAATAAATACATACAGGCTTATGTAATGCTATATACTATAAATAAAACTTGAAATTGCTTCCGGCCACTGACTACTTGATTGTCAATAAAGTTGTATTATTAAATTAAAAGAACAATTTGTGGAGCAAACACAATTCATTTTCATTTCGAGTAACGCAAACTATGCTCACCAATTTATTAGTTACAGCTAACTCAAATTACTATAAAGTTGATTGCCAAATCTAAAAACAAAAACAAATATTTGAATTCCACGTAAACCATTCTAAACATGAATAAAATATTTTCTATTACTTTTTATGTAACGGAAACTGATCATTAAACTAATTTACGTCACTTTCAGTAAAAACTCAAAATAATATAAGCATAAAAATGGGTCACTTTTAGGCATGTATGACCTAAATACTTGAAAATATAAATATAGATGGATACTATATGTACATAAGTATTCCTGAAAAATCATTTCGCATGTCTGATTTATTTTGGCTGCCGAAAACGAAAGTTGTAGGAGCGTTAATAATATTCAAACTGGAACATGATGAATATCTGGAGAGAATAAAATAGCCGCCTGCCTCTGCTTCTGCTTCTGTATACATAAATACTTGTTTGTGCGCACGGTTTGGTGTAATAAACAAATAAATTTTACTATTTATTGAATTAAATACACTTTTAAAACTATTACCCCAACTTGTGAAGTTATGAGTGATGATGCGTTGCGTGGACTTTGGGGGGAGTATTGAATTTAAATAGCTAATTTGTAAAAGTCGTCACGTAGTATTAAATAGGAAGGAACACATGTATTCACCCGGGGCCTGTAACGAAATCCCTGTTCACGGTCCAGATCTCAACTTGATTATGAGTCATGGCAGTGTTACGCACTACACAAGCCAGCTTGCTGTTCCTCCTTCCTTATTAACGTTCTCGACTCTGTCGTCACTTCCCTCTAAAAGCCCGTATTATTTACTGTACAGTATAATAATATGATCTATATACTCTGGTGTTATTGACTTTTGATGCAAAATACTGTAGTGCTCCATATGTACTTTATAAGTAAATGCAGTATAAATACACTGTCTGATGTTATATGTAATATAATTAAATATATAAATACATAAATCCCATATATTGGGTGGCTAATGAAGAAGAAACATTTCGTTGGGAGCGGAGACGAAGGATGGAATAACTAAATCGTCAAGTTGACAAATAAACCCCGGAGAACTGACGACAGGTTTTGTAAATGCATTTGTCCGCTCATTTCCTTTTCGGCCGCCACAGCTCTCAAAAGCTCAACAGAATTTGTACTATTTTATATAGATCCATAAGAAAATAGTAATAGTACATTACTACTCTGTTGTGTATAAAAGAGTAACTTAAGCAAAGAGGCGATGGAGACAGAAAATGTGTTGTTGCGGAGGAGGGCGAAAACGTGAGGTTCTCCAAGTTGCCCGAGATAAAATATAATCAAGGGAGGGAAACCACAGGAGCCAGACCCACAAAGACAACGAAGCAAATTAAACAAGGGACTTAATGCATACAGACATATATAGTTGTAAATGTTATATTTGTATGTATCTATATGATATGCTGCATGTATATACTATATATGTACATATGCACTACGTACATACGTTTTAAGAGTGTTATGTGTTTGTATACTGTATGGATTGACTTTATTAAGGTATGTTTACATGGCTTGTACAATACCATTTACCATACAGAACGGAACCTAATGTTGCTGCTTCTGTTCCTATATTTATGTAAATTTGCATGTTAAAGTGGAGCGATTTTAACGGTCTTTATCTGGTTTAGTTGTTTTAATATTTCCTCTCCTGCGAGGAAACGGTGTGCTGTATTATGCACGTAATACTATAATGCATAATATATGTGTACTTACCTATATGTATTATATTGTGAGACATATGCTGAAGTACACTAATATACTACCATGTACTTTATCACCTGCTAGTATTCCCTTAACCTATATACGAGCATTTATGTACATATGTACATAGTTGTGCATACTGTAGAGCTTAACAGTAATGTCGTAATGAAGTTTGTGTAACTGGAGAATTAAAGTTGGGAATTCTATAATGCGGCTTTGACGTTATCACGACGACAAAGTTGTTACGTTAAGACAATTCAGGATATTTTCTATCTTTAATTGCTTTGTACTCGCTAAACATTTATGTCGCTATGTATTGCCATGTAATATAATTTAGGCATGGTCTTATTTTGGAAATCCCATTTCGTTTATAGGACAGCTGTACTATCTGTATACACACATATACCCTTCTGGTTTTGCAACTTAAATTGCGAAGTTCAATTTGGTTGGAATTAAAAATTCTGCTAACACGGCACATTTTGGTTTGAATTAATTACCTTCGTTTCTATAGTGTTATCGTAAATGCCGGTAAATGAAAAATCTAAGCTAAAATCTTACACGTTATTACCCTTGAATACAATCATACAATCTATTAGTAATTTAAAATGTGTTCTTTTTTGGGTGGTAAAGAAGTAATTTCTACAGATATTAGTGGAGTTTTCTTCATGTAAACATTCAATAAAAAGAAAATCCAAAAGTGCCACATCGTACCTTTTCCCGTTTCACTTCTGACCAACAAATTAATGTCGAATTTGTAGCCTAAAACTAGGTGCAATGATAAATAAAAACATTTGGGCATGGTGTGACTTCTTGTTTGTCCGTAGCTGAATAAGCATGTGTAATAATTTAAGTTCAACAATATTAAGGGAAGTAGAACATGAAATGTGCTTACTTCTGGGAGAACTCTCTGACCATGCATAAGTTTCGCTTTATCTTGTGAATGGGCGGGAAAATCCAGGGAAATCTGGATTTTTATAAAAGCAATCTCTCTATCAGAAGAAGAGCTCTCCTTTATACACCAGTTCTCGGATGAAATGTTCGACAGCCCTTTCGTTGTTCACATAAGCACTGAGCACTGCCCAGCCGGTGTCTTTCCCACGTACAACATATAGTACTACGTATTTAAGCTCCTGAGACCTTGTGTGCTCTATTCTCATGGGGAATATGTACGTATTAGAAAAAAAAAGTCTTGGGAAGGAAATTCCTTTACGGGTGAAATTTGCGAATATTTGAGAATAAAAAGTTGCACTACGCCTGGATGGAGGAGTCAAGTGTGTACAAGGATCTTTTTTTGCAGGAATGCTTTTATATTTATGTATGTACCCTATATGGCTTATTGCTATAAGCAACTTATATTTTGTACAGTTCATATTAGAGGCATCTATAAACAAACAGAATATTTTACATAGGTATACATATTCTTCTGCTCCCATGTGCATTGAAACATATGAATTTCTTTAAAAAATATCTTTATAAATCTTGAAATATTTTATGTGTTTTTAAGGGCTTCGTAAAGAATAGCATACATGTGCTATACTATACAAGCTCTATGCTTATGTGTTATAGATACCTTCACTTTCCAGAAGCAAAGAGGACCTCACTACCTATGAACATACATACCTACACATGTAAATATATTTGGTACTATATAGTGTAAGGCTAACCCACCTATGTATATATACTTATAGTCCTTTTAAATATATTAACAGTTCTCCAGTATGTATGGTACGTTAAGCTGGTGGAGTTTCCAGGTCCTATCCTCATGTCTCTTTTATCATTTGTCATTGTTCCGCACCATCATTTCCCTACTTCCCGAAAAACCACAAATTGAAAAGTGTCCACTATCTTGCCATAAGCAAAGCACATCTGTCTGAATTTCCCGCCGAGCTCTATTCAGTTTTATACTGCAGCAGTGTTTTACTATGTGTTTTCTCTATTATATTTTTTCTATTATATGGTATCAATATGCTTATGCACCTATATGTATGTATATGTGTGTATGTATATGTGACTATACTGGAGACCTGGAGAGCCGATGTTTCCTATACATATCTATACGCATATACCTTCCACGTACTTTTCAAGACTACTTTAGACCTTGCTTTCTCTGACTCAAAGTTCGAGCTGAGAATGTTATTGGTGTATCAGGGTTGCAGAATTGATCTTTACATGATGTGATCATGGAATGTTCGGTGTATACAAAATAATTCCACACGCACTGCTAGAATTTTGATATATCTATCTGTATTATGCAACAACAACAGAAAAGAACTGTGTATACCTCTACAACAGTATGAGCATTCTGTTCACAAAGGAAGGAAAATGACAGATATATGTATATAATAGTGGACAGAAATGGTAGCAATAACCACGAAAAAAATTTCTAGGTTTGTACCCCTCTGTAGCATTACAGTATTGTAGGTAGTATCTGTAGCTACAAAAGAAGTAAATACATAGAAAAGAAGTAGAAATAGTAGAAGCAATTGCAGTTGCAAGGCTTTCGCTCCGAGGAAAAACATCCTGCAGAGAGCCATAAACAAGATTCTGAATGGAGTGGAAATGATGGCAGACCCCTTTGCCTCAAATCCACATGAACATTTACTATACTATATACAACATTGCAAAACAGACTCTGAAGAAAAAAAAACCCTCTGCTTCTACAGGTAGGACTAACCTCCTTCCAGGCTCTTTACATGGCAATTTCATATTACAACACAATAAGAAAAAATACGAAATTTGAGTCTTATTTCGTGTATGCGGAAAACTAACCATTACATTTTTTTTTCTTTTTTTCTCCTCTGTGTTTGTGTGTTATGTACTGGACAAAAATAATGGATTCACTCCATTTTTAAACCTTATTTGTATATGCCGTTTACTATTGTATGGGGTTCTTATGTGTATTTTTCAGAGTTGTGGAAAGCAAACTTGTACAGTAGGGCAAATATAAAAGATCAAATAGACATTAGTGAAGCATAGAGCAGGCACAATTCATCCTACGTTAACTTGTTTTCCCTTTTAAAATAGTAAAGACATTTATTTATTTAAAAAATCTACCCAATTTTTTCATTTATAAAAATTAAAATAATTATTTAGAATAGAGTAAAGCAATATTTTCTTTAAAAACAATTTTCAATGTTTACCCTGTCAGATCGATTTGATGGAATGGAATTGTTGACGGGTGAGAAGAAAGGAATTCGTCAAGAAGAAGAAAGAGACGAAGAACTTATTGTCACAATTAAGAATCATTTGAAATTTGAAAGCCTTGTGGACAGAAATCGTAAAAACTTACGAGACAAGAGTTTCTTCTCTGTAGATTAAAGTCAAATTGGATAAATGAAGACAAGTGCGAGGAAAAGCTACTGCCAGTGCAAGGAATAAAAGAGTATGAGTGTGTGTGTGGTAAAGAAAGTGGAACAATTTAAGGGAAAGTTTTATTTTTACCACCAGACTTTTTACATAAATTTCCATTGAGTAGATTCAACCATTTACTGACAATTTACTACTCTGATGTTCTACTGAACGAGAGAAGGACTGACTTATTGAGTGAGAGAAAAGCAAGAGTAGACAAGAATACTAAAAGAAGCGGGGGATTGATGAGAAGATGAAAAAATTACTGAAAACCACTTTCACACATATAAATATATGCATACGCATATATATAAAATGTGTGCTCTTATATAAATTTATACCGTATAGCTACTACTATATCATGATTGGCTCTTATACATAACTTAAATACTTTGGAAAAGTTACATTAACCATAGAAAAGCTTCTACATACACGTAGGAAAACAGAGAAAGTCAATAGATTTCAATAGTCTCCTTACTTGAATCCCTATTTTATGAATGGCAATGGCTTTGAAAACTCCTGAGGATGTTGACGTGTGTGGAACATAAAGATGACTCGGGATTCTTCTCCGGCTCTTTATCCCTTCTTCATAAGGAAGCCACAAGAAAGCACAAGCAAATACACACAAGGATTTGCTCTATATAAGTTGCCAAGTTTTAGTGGCGGAGCTGCAAATCTGCAGATTTTAATCCGTCGCCATTACAAATACTATATACATATAGTTAGTATATTCATATACGTATATAGTGCGTGACTGTGTTTATGAAGGAATGTTTGCTTTGTGTGGAAGGGGCTTTTATTACTCGAATATTTCACTCCCGAATATCTTGATTATTTATTATAATGATGGCATTGGCAAGATGTTTATACTACTTCATCAAGTTTTTTATGAGTTTTCTCCTCCCTGTTCCACAGATTTTATCTGTTTTTCATTGGCGATGATTTTTTTACGGGTTTTACAATGTTCTATTGAATTTTCGTGCAGGTTTCACAATGTTTTGGTAAATTTTTATTCTTCCAAACCGATGAATCTTGACATGAATTATTTTTAAATTAATAATAAATCTTCCCTTTATTTTCCAATAATAATTTTTTAATTATTTTCCTCCGTTGATAAGTATTTTTATTTTATTTCCGACGTTTACAAACTTTCTAATTATTTCAGTGGAAGTGAATTTACAACCATGATTTCTTAATTCTGGCCAATGTTTAAACGTTTTCGGGAAATTCCGATAAATATTAATATAATTTTTCTTCACAATATTTACATTTTTCAATGTCTTCAAACTACTAAATTTTAATGTCACTGTACTTAAAAAGATGATAATTATTTGTAATAATTGGAAATTGTTTTTAACGCACGTTGTCCAACACAAGAACGCACTACCGGAAGAGCGCTTTCGCAGCTGGCGATTTCCCAGAGTTTTTTGGCGGGAGAGAAGTGTTCCCTCAGCTGTCTGGAAACGGACTGGAAGTGTGAAGAGAGCGGGACCGGCCTGTACCTCCGATATTCGGAGTATAAAGGCAGAGCAGTAACAGCAGCAGCAGGACGGACGGACGGATGGAGTTGTGTGCGGAAGAATTAACCATGTAGTTGGCAATTGAAAAGCCCCGGTGTGCTGCCTGACTTTTACCTACACACATGCATATACATACTAGATAGGTAAGAGATATAGAAAGCAGATCTTTTTTTGCAAAGGAATTTTTAACGGAAAAAGTTCTTTTTGCATTTACTTCCTGCTGATGCTCCTCCTTGGCTTCCTCCGAGAAAAACGACGGGCAAAAGGAGACAGAATAACACTAAAGGTTTTGTGAGCTTCACTTGCTTTCCTATATGTGTATAGATACTGAATGATCCAAGAGGCGGCAAAGCAAAAGCGAATCGATTCTTATATTGTTTGCTATATGTATACTAAAATAGTAATATATAGCTCCTGGCAGGATGTACATAATGTTAAATTCGTATAAATGTAAGTAAACTGACAATCGCGACCGCCAATACTTTTTTTTGCAAAAGCTCCCATATATGGATATAGTAGGTACATCTAATATTTGTAAAGTGAACTTTTTTTATTCCTTCTTGAACAATATTGCAAAGACTTTTTTCTTCTTATTTTTCCTCCTTCTCCTCAGCTTTATTTCAATTATTGTAAAGCGTAGACTTGAATTGTATGTACGTATATATGTTCCTATGGTATGGTATTTTTTCCAAGCTTTTTTCTCGCTTCAATTGTAGCCAACAACACTTCCCATGGCCTGACAATAATAGGTTTCCAGTTTCCGTCTCAGGATTGTCGATCGATGGGTTTGGCTTGTTTGCTTTCGAGCTTTAAATGTACAAGGGTGGAATTGAATTTTTAATTAACTTTTCCATCCTTCCACTGTTGACTTCATCGGGGCTTCGGCGATATTCAGGAGCAAAAGTCCTTATCGCATCAAAACGTCAGCAGGTCAGGAGTTCACAAAAGTGTCGATCTAATAATGATTGTTTGGATTGGGTGGGGATATTTCCATCTTTTTGACGATCCCGCTTATGCCGCTCAGACATATGGTCAGAGGCCAAACTCCAAATGGGCAGGGTTATCAGTAATGATATCTTTGTTGGAAATGTAACTACTACTATTGCATATATGTATTGTAAACTGTAATATATATATAGAATTGCAACATCAAACACTATGTGATTGCCTAGAAATTGTCAACTGTCGCAGCAATAATAACAAAAGCTTTCATGGTTGATTTATTAAAATTCGAGTTGCAAAATAAACTTTGGGGCATTGGTATACAAATATTTAGAATTCGTTGCATCAACAACGCTTTCTTTGTAAACTTGTGTTTGTTTAAAATTAGTTTAAAAAGCTGTTTTTTTCAGATTGATTTTTAAAATTTCTTTTTCTTTTTCGAAGTATCTTTGGGAAATAAATTTAAGTACAATAATTTATAAAGTTTTAAATGATTTTATTCGATACTTTTTTGCCAAATGTTCAAAAATCTATTATTCTAGGAGTTTCTCCATTTCGTTGTCTCATCGTCGCATGTTTATTTAACGTTTTCTTAATTTTCTTTTTGAGTTCGTCGTTTCGTTTCTGTCCGGTAATTTGTCGTTTGCTGTTTTTGTCTTCTTGAGAGTACTTGGGTCAGTTGGGTCGTGATTCGTGATAGCGTCAAACGTCAATTCAAAACCACAATCTCTCATTATCCTCATGTGACACACGTTTTTAATGTTGTTGTTTGAATGCATTTTTAAACAACAATCACACCACAACACAGGCCAAGCACAAAGCGCACTGACACTAATACATAAAGAACAGAAATATCCAAGTCTCATCCACCAATATCCGTTCTACATATTTGGTCCATAACCGAGGACTTCCTGTCTGTAAATAGAATAAAATTAAATATGATAAAAAAGCATGAGTAACAAATTTAAAGCACAGCTACAATATTCACTATACTTGCACAATATAAAAATAGTTGAGTTTGGCATACAATATTAAATAAAAAAAATAAGCTGAATCATTTAAATTAAAATCCAGTTAATACTTTATTTGGATTTTGGTTTGGATAACGAATAAAAGCCCGAAGAGAAAAGCATGACGATGTTCAAAGAGACGCGAGTGATCAGCCGTGCGGCGAGCAATGCAATGAAAGGGAAACTGGAAGTTAATAATAGTTCAAGGAAAACCAGTCAGATTACTATTGCTGAATTAAATGCTATCACCAATAACAGCAGTCGTCATCATGACAAATACTCGGAAAGTGGGACAAACGGTATTAAATTTTTTTATAAAAATAAAATTCCAGTATGTGATTTCTAAAAAGTAATAAATGTCACGCCGAGCTGAGACTGCTCAACTAAACTGCTTTCAGAACAGAATGAGTCTAGTGACTGACCAGTCGTTGGTATTATTGATAGGATTTAAAACTCCCTTAAGACTTGTATTGATTCCTATACAAGCACCTCTTATATTACAAACAACCTACTCATAAATAATCATGTACGTCCTTATTAAGCTGAAATTGTTACTGAAACTTACAGCAACAGCAGCAGGACCGGGAGAGGCCGCCGGGGCGAATAATAATAGTAATAAAGAAGATGAACAACACGAACTGGAACAATTAACTAGGCTGATCCGATCCCATTCGCTGAGTGACAAGAAATCTCCGGAAGGTTTGCTCAAGCGGATTATCCCCAAGTACAAGCCCAATAGCAAAATCCAAAAGTCAACAGCTGTATCGAGTGCAAGTGTAAGTGTTGGTGGGAAGGACAAGCTAAATCCATTGTCATCCTCAGTGCAACAACCCCCGCCGTTGTTGAAGCAGTCCGCGTCACAGCCCGAGACTGCTGACACTCATAATATAAAGAGCAATCAAACACGCTCAAGTAGTTGCATCAAACTGCCAACAGCTCACCAGCCCCATTCCGGTCGAGGGAAGACCCCGAAGAGCAAAAAATCCTCGGGTGGGAAGCGAACTAGGAAGGTCCGATTTGAGAAAAAAATCATTGTGCATTATGTCCCTTCTGATGAAGATCGAGGTATCGTTCAATCAACCATAACAAAAACTTCTATGCTTGCCCTAATAATTTTTTTGGTTTAATTTAACGGCGCTGTTCAGAGTCGAAATCAGAACAAATGCTGCCCAAGATCGAAATAAGTAATGATGGAGGTATGTATATTATTCTTTGGCTTCTTATTGTATTACAGGCAGCTACGAATGGAGGAAAAACTTGACTCGCCAAGGGATCTATGAAGCCATGTTGTGGAGAAGTGAGCTGGCGAAAATGGAACTGGAAGAGGCTGCTGCAAATAATTGTAATGGTAATATGAACAGTCGCAAGCAAGTTTTGAGTGCATATGGCTTGAACTAATAAAGGATGAAATAAAGTATCTATATGTAGTAGAGGGTAAAAGTATGTGCACCCCATCTGAATTGGTACCCAATGCTTTTCTTATGGTAATGTATAAGGTATACGGTATGTATAAGGTATAGGCTATGTATAAGGTATAGGCTAAGTATAAGGTATAGGGTATGTATAAGGTATAGGGTATATATAAGGTATAGGGTATATATAATAAGATATAGGGAATATATAAGGTATATGCTATTTATAAAGTGTGTTTTTAATATCACTAGAAATTTTACTTGTGAAAGGTTAAATTTGGTAAAGATAATTCTAGGAATGGCAAGTGTACAATTTTAACTCAGATTCCATGAATTCTATGGGATTATCCATCCTGCACGTTTTCCAAGAACTTTCACTTGAAAATATCTAGATTTAGATATGTTCGTTAATTGCTGGATGAGTATTTATTAAAATTTTATTTGAGATGTTTTCCTTATGTGCATGCTTTTCTTATGACAACGTATTTCTTATGGCAATACTTTTTTATGGTAATGTATTTCTTATAATAGGGTTTAGTATGCATAATTCATATATTGTTATGCCTCCTAATGCTTTTCTTATGGCAATGCTATTCTTATGGGCATGTATAAGGTATAGGGTATGTATAAGGTATAGGATGTGTATAAGGTATAGGCTATGTATAAGGTATACGCTATGTATAAGGTATACGCTATGTATAAGGTATACGCTATGTATAAGGTATACGCTATGTATAAGGTATACGCTATGTATAAGGTATACGCTATGTATAAGGTATACGCTATGTATAAGGTATACGCTATGTATAAGGTATACGCTATGTATAAGGTATACGCTATGTATAAGGTATACGCTATGTATAAGGTATACGCTATGTATAAGGTATACGCTATGTATAAGGTATACGCTATGTATAAGGTATACGCTATGTATAAGGTATACGCTAT
>JAQGAK010001756.1:0-27169 GCA_034696945.1 Lipothrix lubbocki | reverse complement strand
CGGACGGACGGACGGACGGACGGACGGACGGACACCAACATCGCTGCATTAGGTCCGCTACGCGACCCTAAAAATAGAATTCAATATTTTATATTATTAATACATATTTACATTGTCCCGAGAGTAAGTTCGGAAATGAAGAAGAATCTACAAAAGAGCTTCAAGCCTAGATTTTTTGCATTGCTGAAAAGGTTTCAATGATTTTGCGCTGCTATACCGAAAAGGTTGCAATCACGGAGTCTCAACTCAATAGCAGAAATAATAATTTGTTGTTGGAAAAAAGCTCAAGCCTCAAAGAATTTTGTGGCAGACGTAACGTAACAATTGCAGCAGAATTAGCCTTACTTCCGAAGAATTTCATTCGGTGGGGACAATGAAATATAATTCCTACAATTCCATATGAAGAGACAGACTCTTTTATACACATTCAGCATATACCGATGTAGTTGTGTATTTTTTATACAAAAACCGTGGTTCAGTAATATTTGAAGCATATTTTCGTATCTTATCTTACCCAGTCAGTCATCACATATAAAATAGAAGATACACTGTGTATACACCGATGACAATCTGTGCTTGCAGTCTTGGAGTTGGAAAGCAACTTCTCTCTCCCTCAACAAGTCTGTGCTTAGAGCAGCAGTATATAGGAAGGATGAATCAACAGCAACACATAAAAATTGCCTCGTCTGACACACGGAAGTGCACCGCTCTTGATGTATAAAAGTACGGAGGAAAAATGGGGATAGTTGGGGAGGAGGGAATATCGGTGTGTTTTCATGACTCAACTTTCCAACGCTAATAGACGGAGCTAAAAGATAATTATTCAAGTTTACATCAACACTATATCGTTTTAGACGAGTGCCTCGTAAATATTTATTTTATTAGTCAGCTCTTCTTCTTTCAAGGCTCTTTAACTTCAGAGAAAGGTCTGGCTAGTGGTATTCATTATTGTCTTGTGTTCCTATGTATAGTACTTGTATTTTCATGGTTTCAAGAATTATTTCTTAGATACAACTAATGAGATATCAACTTTGAAAAATTTATTTGTTTGAAAATTATGTCAGTAAAAAATCTTTTTATTTATTTTATAAAAATATAAAAATTATTTAGTAATAAAAGTATTTAAAAATTATTGTAATCATCTCAATCTTAATTAATTTGTGATTTTAAAACACCTAAAAAATAGTTATGGAAATAATGAGTATAAAAAGTATTGGAAAAGGTTCCTAAATTAAAAAAAATCTTGATCCGTTTTAATTACAGATGAATATAAAAACCATTACAAACTTAGTACAAAATAAAAAAATATATTGCAAAATTTAAAAAAATTAATTGAATTTTTATAACAATGTAAAACAATCGTAATTTTTGAAAAATGAAGTAAATAATTTAAATAAAAAAATATATTTATAAAAATAATAGATGAACTCAAAAATAAGAAAAAAAACCTGCTAAAGTAAATTGAATTATATAAGCGTATTTACTCTGATAATCAATTTCATTACAAATTAGCCAAATGCACAATATTCTGTGTGCCACGCCATGAATGTTTAAGATCAAGGGAAGGACAATGAAGTTATTGTAAAAGAGTGAGAGAGAAAATTGTAGTAATAAACTAGACCCACCTAACCTACAAAGCGTCCAAACTGTCACAGCCAAACAACAACAACAACAAATAACAAGTAAGTAATTGCAATGGTAATAAAACGCATCTTTACATACAGTATTTCCCATATAGCTAAAGCTAAACAATACTACAATACATCTACAATAAAACTAGTACATACAAATATGTTTTTTTTAAATTATATAAAATCAGGTGCAAGGAAAAAACCGTAGACAAAAAAATCATGATGTACAGTATAATGTAAAAGTAAAAAGCATTACCGCCCGATAGTTTCGGCCTCCCTCAACCATGGAAAGCAAAGGAATATGATTCTGTATACTAGCAATGGAACTTTCTGTGCAATGTACTTGCGTGTGTTCAAGCCTAGGAACATCCAACAGACTGAGCAAACTGCATGTTACAGCAAGGGAAGTGAAGCAGGAGTGTGCTGCTATAGTGGTGGAGTACAGAGGAAAACTCCGAGCCCCGGTGGTTGTCTTTCCGATTCGGTTAAATTTACTCACCATCGACTTGGAAGCTCTCACTTCGCCTCCGACGGAGTAGTAAGACAGACCCTTTCGTTACTAGTCTCGACGTTAGTCTTAACATTTTGCCAAGTTAAGTTACAGCAGTGCCACTTGTATGTACACATACATATAAATACTTATATAGTATACCACTTCTTATTTCAGTTCTATAGATTCGCTTCGGTTAATTTTTTAAAATTACCTCCGTCGTGTGACAATTTATAATTATTTTAAATCAATCATATTATTAAAAGATACTTTCACTGTGAGCAAAAATGACTTTTTCTGCCAGCAGCGCGTACTCCTATAATAATTATTCTTCGACTTCTTCCACTCTCTCCGTCAGTTATCTCAACCGATTGTTGTGACTTGTGTGTTGTACCTTGAAAAAACAAAGACCTTAAACTATAAAGAATCTACAAAAAAGCCTAACATAACTACAAATTATGATCGCGAGGAACGTTCAACGTTTTCGGTGTCAATGTTGGGGAATTTAAAGTCGTCGTACCTGAAACATATATGACTATTTATTTTTCATTTAAATGTCAAGCGCTTTTATTAAGACGCTCTGCAATAGTCTTATTAGAACTTCTGCTGATCTGAAGAATAAAATCATCCAATTGTTCCATTAAGTTTTAACCGTTCCCTGAATTAAAATCAAACAGTTTACCGACTTTTGAGTTGCATATAAAAACGTTTTTAAAATCAAATCGTTTTCGGATTAAAATCATCTTTATAGCCGTTTTCGGGAATAAAATCCAACCTTTCGGAATTAAAATTAAACCTTTTGGAATTCAAATCAAAAGCCTTCGAAATTAAAATCCAAAACTGTTTTATCCGTCAATTGGAATTGGAAATTGCAATCGAATCGTTTTTATTCAATTGCAACCTGTTTTCCTCACTGTGAAATTTGAACGATTTATCTGGAATTGCAAACGTTTTCGGAACTTTCACCTCTAATCACTTCGAAGCTTAAAAATTTAATCAAATCCTTGTAAGAACTTCATCAAACGGTCTTCAAAGAGTAATCTGACGGTTTTTGGAATTGTAATTGCACGGTTTTTGGACTTGGGATCAGACTGTTATTGGAATTGTGATCGGATGGTTTTTTGGAATTGTGATTGGACGGTCTTTGGAATGCTCTTTGGCAATTCATTGTAGACTGGTAATGTGTACCTTGAATGAATAACTGTGAGTGGAAAAAAGTCTTATAAATGACAACTTTTACCTAATAATTTTACAAGAATGCTATGAAACAAGTACCTGTTTGAGCATTGCTGGCATCTTCATCTGCATCATCTTCATCCTTCCTGAGATTGTAGAGAAAAGACTATAAAATATTTTTCGTAAGTTTCTCGACCTGCTGGTGCGGATTGAAGGGATCCTAATATTTATAGAATACGTTCCCAATTATTGACAGAGAGATATTATTCTATTGATAAACTTACTCTACCTAAGCTGGATACACACTTTTAATGCTGTCGGGTACGACAGCGTGAACTGAAAAACACCTGAAAAGGGACACTATAGTATTTGGGTAAAATACGGAAAGCTGTCGTAAATAAACGACAAAGAGATAAGCAAGATAAGGCCATGGAAATGGACTTGGACACCATTGAGTCACTGGTGACAACCAGGGAGGCGAGCAGCAACACGGATTTATCCATCGGGCAGAATCACGTCGTCGACATGGACTCCCTCAATGTCAAGCACACTAAAGGTAAGCTAATTAACTTGATTTCTAATGGACTCCAACATACTTCATTTTCACTTCACACACCCAATTATTCAAACAACTGTGGGAATGGCGCATATAATTCCATCTTTTAATATCGCATGCATCTACTGTATTCATACACCAAATTGAAAGAGTAACTTCCAGAAATTTAAAAAAAACATGCAAATGAAAAACTTATTTAAAATTTAAAGGAAAAATTCTTCAAAACTTCAGGAACTAATATTTCTGAATTTCTGCAAAGAAAATGAAAGTTCAAAGGAATTCAAAATATAAAGAAGAAATCACTAAGATATCCATAATTATATTGAAAATATGACAATAAACTGCAATTAAATCTATAATATAGACCTTGAATACGCACAATAAAAAACGAACAGGATTCTCAGGTTCACAAGCAATAGTAAATTGCCATCTTGTTTTATCTGTAGGTAGGAATATTTTTCCTGAATAGCACTTTATTAAAAAATGTTTTTCCTTGTTTGTAAATTTCATCCAGTTTTCCTCATCTTTTCCCCACTCTTACCTACGCAGAACTTGGCCTTTTTCAGGAAAAATGATAATCCTCCGTAGACGGGATGCATATACAGTATTTGCCGCGGATACTTTCTTATTAGCAGACGTGGGTTTTGGTACTTTGTAATATACTCAAGCAAGGCAAAAGCAAATGAGGATGGGTTATATATGTAATAAGAAGCATACAGCTTACAGCTTTATATGTATGAAAATATACATAAAGAATAAATATAGATAAAGAATACCCGCACGGACTGAAAACCAAACAGATTCATTAAGATGTTATTCATTGGGAGGAGAGAAGAAAAAGAAGAAGCATGAGGGAAAAATTCATTCCAGTCGCATTTCATCCAGATTGAACCAGTTCAGAGACTCTTTCTCTTCCTCTTTGACCCTCGTCGTCTCTCTCTCTCTCTCTCTCTTGCTCTCTCTCTCTCTGTGTAGACTTGTATGTATTTATTGTAAGTTCCGAGACATATTTTAGAAGACGTCTAGAAAGTTTTTTCCCTGATAGAGCCATTCAGAAGCCTCATCAATGAGCAGCTCCTACACAAGCTCGTGTTCACGGGATTTACATATGGGATTAAGGGTCGGGGACAGACAGAGCAGCATCCCTCAAAAACTCTTATTTCTCCTTTCTTTCGAACTTTTAATCGGTTCCTGGAGATGCGCTAATTATTTTGCTTGTTGTGCTCCAAGCCCTTTGATCATTTAATTTGGATGGGGAATATATGTACTTATATAAGCTGTGGAGAATGTGATGATGGCGAATTATTAGAAATTGAATAGCGATTCAGTACTTTAATTCCCTTAGCAAAATTATGCTCACGAAATTTTGTGGGAGAAATTCGCGGAAGAAAGGTTATGGAAAGAAGTCTCATTTAGCCCCTGTCGTGTACAGCAAGCATGGAGGGACATTTACGTACCTACTGCGAAAGTAATTGAAAAGATCTTTTTAGAATTTTGTGTGCACACTTCTCATTGTTTTCACTCTAGTATAGTTGTTTTCCTCTCTCTTTTTTTGGGAATATTTTGAATGACGTAGTTATAATTTATAATTCCATCAAAATAAAAGTAATCTTTTTGTTTTGATGTTGTTTTGATGCTGAAGCTAGAAGCTCAATGAGAGTTTTTTCAAAGAGAAGGGTTGCATAAGGATGGGGAAAGGAAAACTGATTCACCTTATGGAATTTTCTGCGTCTTGGAGGATCTCAAGTGGAGGAGCAAATATTAAAAATAATAACTGAAGGGAATTATTTTTATCTAATACAATAACAACAACAAAAGTATCTACATTACAAGAACTTATATACTATAGACATGAATTGAAGCAAGTGTACTACCGTCAGTGGAAATCCATCCACGTGAATACATTCCCACATTGGTGGGTTTCAAGTTGAGAATCTCTGGAGTCCAGGGATATAAGTATGGCAAAAAGGGAAAACAGGCTGTTTTTGTTTCGTAAAAAATGAAAGTTGGATGAGAGGAAGAATCCAGGGCCTTTTAAAGAACGTTTTACGTATTTGTTACATAGGATTGAAGTTTTGTTATGTTATGGAAACTTCCGTACTTAGGTAGATATAGGATTCTCATGTACGGACTGTATAGAAGCTTCATTGAAATGGCGGATTTATAGAGGAGTTTCCACGAGATAGAAACGCAGTTTGGGCAATTTTATGACTGCAATATAAACATGAGATTACCTTCAATTGAAACTGTCTTGTGTTTACAATTTCTTAATTGGCGATTCATTTTCTGCGGGTTTTCTGTATCCGGAAGGGACATTTACGTACTACATTACCTCTAAATATTTATCTTCTACGTACGTTTGTTTTGACTTTGCCCTTTCCGCAGAAACCACGTAAATTGAAAGTGCTCCTGTCTTCCGCAGAAACGCAACGCATAAACGGAAATGAGTTTTACAAGGGCTTATGTGTTGGGATGCACAGGTATCATGTAATGTTACAGGGCTACAGTTAGGTAACGCGTGATGTTTTAGGGATATATTTAATTTGTAATTATATGGATAGAGTTCACTCTGTAATGTATCGTACTACTATAGGGATGTACTTTACACGGAATCTTATGGGGACTATACTTTACATGTCATCTTAAGAGACTATACTTTACATGTGATCTTATGAGACTATACTTTACATGTCATCTTAAGAGACTATACTTTACATGTGATCTTATGAGACTATACTTAACATGTGATCTTAAGAGGACTCACTATAGTAGTTAGCTTGAAATATTGTTGAAATATAGATAGATACTTAACATGTACACATACGTACTAATGCTAGAGTATACATAAGTAGTTATTACATGTAGTGTGATGGGATGGAGAGTGAAGGTAATAAATTGGCACGCGTGTGATGTGACAAGACGGACCTGACGTAGTACATAGAACATGAATTTGGTTGCAATTCTTGACTCGAAGCACTTCCCGTGTAGTATAACTTCCTATAATATATTGACTATCTATCGTCTTTTGCAAGACAAGCGGCTGGAGTATATGCAGCGATGAGCGTCCTTCACAATCCATGTGACCGCCGGTAATTCTAGTGGTATCCAATTTCTATTAATACGTTCCAAATGACTGGGGCTGCTCCATCGGTAGCAATTAGTCTTCCCTTCGGTATACACTCTTTCGTACCGGTATTCACTGGTAGGAATTCACTTTTGCTAAATAAATTGTTGCATATAAAAAATTGCAGGCCATTATGCGTAAGGAAACCACGAGTAGCAGTGAAAAATATGAGCCCATTTTCAATGTATTGCCCTCCCAAACGTGTAGCAACTCTTCAAATATTGAGAGCTCGGTTACTATTATAATAAATATTTCTGTCAGTATATAAGTAGTATAATGTATATGTATAAGTCCATGCCTTGAATTGAGTTGTTTGTGTATAGTTATACATATGTAGGTATAGATAGATACCATAATAGTTAAATTGCACAGCCGGTAATTTGTACTTAATATTGCTTATTAATAATGAACTTATGTATCTACTTACTTACATACATGCTTGCTTCTTCACTTGTGCTTATTATGTATAACCTTGATTTCTATGGACTTTCATTTGTTATGTGTGTGTGCATACTTCCATTTTTGTTATGTACATACTATATGTATATAGATACTTGCTTTGTATTTGTTCTATGCTTGTTATAACTTCTTACGTATCTTTTCAATCCACGTGTCCACACGTCAACGAAGCTTATACATAGTGTAGTTCCTCAATAGTAATAATAGTAATACCTAATATATGCTTTCCCATACCTGTCAATGCCATACCTGGCTTTGCTTTCACTAATTATACCAGCTTTTCAAGAGCTTAGCATGTATACATAAGTTGAAAAGTGTGCTAGTCATAGTTGTGGGAGCTGAGCTCATGAACATGACTTCCTTGTTGCACATGTAATTTTGCATACTTACATGCAAATGTACTAATTATGTATGTATATACTTATTGATTTGCTAATTATTGTAGAAATCTAATTACGGCTACCTTGAGCGTATTTTATAAAATTAATAGCTCACTGCACTGGTGTTTGTTTACGTATTTGAGTGTGCGTGCTTAATCTTGAATACTAATTCCGTACTTTTTTAATCATTCATATTAATTGCATATACGTTTTTAATCTGGCATATTAATTGCGTTAGTTTTAATGGTCCATAGTAATTATACGCGTATTTAATTGTTTATTAAGCCATAACGGTTTCAGTCACGCATAATATTTGTGGAAGGTCTGTAAGGTAATTCCACACAGTTGTTTCTTACTGAAGATTGACTGTAATATTTTATTTCAATCCTTGACTTCATGTATACTAGTGCTGACCATATTGATCGCGTTAGTTACAATTTACTCTAACATTTATTATCATTGCCTGCTGTGTTCACACAGGGCTTGGATGGCAGCTTTTGCCACAGAGCAAGAATAATTTAAAAGGGTAATAATTAATTTTTAGTATACGGGTGAGCGGGATTAGACATTGGAGTTTCAAGGCCGCATATAGTTCATTGCTATGTACATGTATGATTTATTTCATTCTCAATATTTTCATTTTCTATTAAGAAACATTTCTCGCCGGTATGAATGCTTAGGGGATTATTAATAGAAATAATTCTTAGAACCCTCAGAAGTGCTATATGTATATATAGCACTATGTTACTGTAGTTGCATTCATATGCTTGTGCATATTTGAAACGTGTGGTATAGTCAAATGGAAGTAGTAACATAGAGAGAGAGAGAGAGAGACAGAGAGAGAAACTTGACGACGTAAGTAAATTTATGGTTCAATCGGGAGGATAAAATTGAAACATAAATGCGGGTCAAGTTTTCTTCGTGTGTTCACAATGATTCTTTGGGGATTTGCTATTGCTGTTGGGGTGTACACGAGACATATACATACTATTTACTAAATGTAATACGTACATGCGGAAAGCTTGTGGAAAGTGATAATATTGAAGTTAGATACATATTGGCGGATGTTAAAAATTGAAGGTACATAATGCAAGAAGATATCTGTTCAAACGACTTCAAGGTTCAGAACTGCATGTTCACCCACATGACCCTTCCATGTGGACGTGAAATGTCTTTCGTCGGTTATAAGTGCATACAAAAATAACTGCAAAAAAATTTTTTTTTTGTATAATACTTATTTTTGTAAGTGAAAAGATAGGAAATAAACCTTGAACTGTTTTGAAAGGAAAAGGAGCGGGGGATGTTGTAGAGTCATATCTCATTGACAGCCCCGCAATTCCTGTGTTTTCTCTTCCAATATCAAACTATTCAAATGAAATTGAATCTCAATATTTCTTCCTCTGCTATGGCTACTGCGACGACACTAACGGTCAAGGTTTACACTCGAAATGTTTGTACAGTGACCTTCTGTACGGCTACGATTCCTTATACATTGCGAACGTGTCTGATCGTCCGATTTTGTTTGGAGCTTTGGGGGGATCTTGTGTAAATATTCTTTCAAGTGTTTTTACTATTCTACTGCGGGTATTGCTTTCTTTCTGAGCTCGTCCAGCTTCCGGTAGTGGTGACCAATATATTCAAGTGGGCAACCACAAAGCCCATGAAACTTTTTGTGGTCTGTTACAAGAGCTTAATCAGTTTGTTCTTTTAAGTTGTGGTCTTGGAGGCTCAAAACAACTCAAATGCACTTTTCAAGCTCAAAACAGTTCAAATAGACGAAGATCAACATAGAAAACAACTCAAATGTATACTTCACTACTATGAAATAGCTCAAATGTATACTTTTCTACTATGAAATAGCTCAAATGCATACGTTTCTACTATGAAGTAGCTCAAGTGTATACTTTTCGACTACGAAATAACTCAAATGTACGTTTTTTGTACTAAAAGGAGCTCAAACATGTACTTTTATACTAGAAGTTTTTCAAATACATACTTGTTATACTAGAAATAAGGCTCTCCAGTACACTATTTATACTAGAAAATAGCTCAAATACACACTTTAACATAGAAAACAGTGTAAATCTGCAGAATTTAACACGCAAAAGCACGCAACAATTGAAATACAACAAATTTACTTTAGTACAAAAACTAAAATCTAAAAACTGTGTCAGATAACAGCAACACAACTGAATGAAATAATAAACAAATTTAAGTCTAGAAAACAACTCACAGAATTAAGCAAAAGTTCAAAAGACGAAAAAAACTTGAAAACATAGAGCTTGTATGACATATTGACGCACACATTAACTTCTATCTCGCACGATAAAATGGAACTTACATCGTCGTACCTCCCAAGATTCTTTTTGCATCGCAATAAATTAACTTTCATTTTTTATTGGGAATTCGCGCCTCAGTTTATTAGTCTACCCTTGGAGTGTGGTCCCAATTTTATTACTTTTCATTCATAGGAATAAGTGACGTCACCTTGGCTCATCAGTCCTATCTCTCTCTCTCAACGCTCTTGCACACCAATACATATTGTATATGATATTTTATTTTGTAGAATTTTTTTCATTCAGAAGTGTAAACTTGAACGAGAAAAGACACGGCGGAAAAATTGGTGATGACTTTCTTGGCTGACTTAGTTTTGTCTGATTTCAAGTACACTGAACATGATGGCAGGCCCGGATGCATGGGTTGGTTTATTATTATCGTTTTAAAGTTTGTTTGTGCGGAGGCGCTTAACTGCTTCGGAGAGAAACGACTTTCAATTTCTTTATAATCCTTTAATTATTACAGCCTCTTTTAAATGTTTTCTTTATGCTCATTCTGTCATCCCTCGGTATGTCAGGGTTTGGGAACTGCTAATGGCTTTACGAAGGATAGAGCTACACGTGCATAAGAATTTTATACTTGTGCATCCTCCATTAAAAGAGCTCCTCACCGTATTTGTACTTGAGGTAGAAGATATCTTTGGATGTAATTGTCAAAGTTTCCTCCAAGAAGAAGAACAAGAAGATTCAACTTGAACTAGAGGAAGTTCACAAAAGTTTTCTTTAATACTATTACTATGTATAATTATTTCCAGGAAGATCCTTAAATAGTGACGCATCCCAACACAAGTCTTCCCAAGTATACTACATAGTTAAGCCGGATATAGTTTAATTGTCGTTGACTATTTAATACTAGTTATTTAAAGAAAAATTTGGTTGAATTGTCCCAAGCCAAGTCATTATCCTGGAAGTTGAAGCGGGGAGTTGGATCAAATGAGCGGAGGAAAGTTTTCCAAAGGATTGTTGGTTGACACTGAAACTTACAAGCGGAAATTTACATGCATTTTCTCGTCACTGAAAATATAGGAGGAACTTTTAGTGTATACATTGCATTCAAACAGGAACGGCATGACCCTAGAGAAATATTTAATAATAAGTCGTATGTATTACTAGGACTAAAAAGACTCGCCAATGAAGTTCACCGGTAGCTCAGACCATTCTAGTCTCAAGCTATTCCACCACAGCTGGATACTTACCTTCCTTTTGTTTTCATGCATGCTTTCTATGCGGGATTATACATGGAATGAGCATGTTTTAATATAGTGCAGCATGGAAGACAAGCACGAGAAAGTGTTGTGTATAGTAGTGTAGAAGTATAGGAATCAACTTCGATAACAACAAGTGTCGTTCGCCGCAGACAAAGCTTTGCTGTGTACTACCATACGTTATTTTTCAAGCGTGTCGTCGGTGTAGCATCTCGATTTTTGGCAGAGTGCCGGGGTCTAACGTATTACTCCTTGGCTTTAAATATACTCTTTGGACTAGAGCATGAAAAAGGATCCGCCTAATTGTATTAAATGAGATAGTGCGGGTCAGGCCCTATAAACTCTATTTACACTACAAAGCGTATTCCAAGTATTTCTTTTTGGCTCGTGACAGGAAATTCGGCTTATTTTCAATCCGCACACATGTACGAGAATCTATAATCATTTTCAATTATTTAGAACCTACTTAACTCACTATTATGCTTGCAAGTGTGTACCTAGACTTACATGGGTTATATGAATAATGAGGTACCTATATGCACAATATGTCTAGTGTACGTAGGAGTAATTCCTATTTACAATGACTATTTACACTTTATATGACTATTTTCAAAATGTGTACTATGCTTAGTTTATGTAAGAGTAGGTTCGTCTCCACAGATCGAACTTCTCACTGTCCTTGTGACAAAGATGCTCGGGATGGGAATTGTGTGTGTGTGTGTGTGTGCAGTCAAGTTGCAACTCAAAAAAGAGTAACCAGCTGAAGTAACACATGTGGTGCGACGGGTGAAAGGAAGGAAATTGTGTAAGCACAACAGGATTCTCCATCTTCTATTCATGCAAGATTTCCATGAGAAGAGCCTCTCGTCTCAAGCTTTGATCCCCTTATTTCCCAATAAACGCTCCTCGGAAACCAATGTCTTCTTTATCCGCCAACTTATTATAAACGGATAACCTATTGTTATTAAGCCATCACATGTTGTAAATTCTATGATACACACTAATCTCCTGATACATGTGCTAAAGCAAAAAATACTAAAGTAACATAAACATGTTATGCATTATAGGAAAATACATTATACACTGTATGAAAATACGCTATTTAGAATACGAAAGTACATTTTAAAGGTAAGAAAATACTTTATAGAGCATACGAAAATACTTTATAAAGCATACGAAAATACATTATATAGAATGCAAAAAACACATTTTAAAGCATACGAAAATACATTATAAAGCATACGAAAATACATCATGAAGCATACGAAAATACATTATAAAGAATACGAAAATACATTATAAAGAATACGAAAATACATTATAAAGAATACGAAAATACACGATAAAGAACACAAAAATGCTGCGAAATACGAAGTACGTCTGTCCTTATTATGATAAATGTAAAATACAGCTTGACTGCACGGGACTTATATTATTATGTTCCTTTGGCTGGCTTGTCGAATCCATGAATGACTTAAAGAATCCTATTAGTCCAGATGGGTTCGGGGTAGTGCTCGTGTGTGCAAAAGTTACAAGTGGGTGGGTGGGGATTGAAAGGGTACAAAGTGGAATGAATAAAAACGACGAGTCAAGCCTCATCCGAAATTCCCATTCACTTTTTCCACTTGTCCTCCCTGACAGGGGAGAGAGAATAAGGCATTTGGACAGGAATCAGTCAGGGAAAGACGTAGGTTTTTGTTATTGTCAAGTCCATCTCTTTCTCCTCAACTGACAATGGCATTCTTGCTTGGATATATTCGGGGTTTAAATTGAAATCTGCTACTTTGTGGATTCTTCCGTTTGACATAGTTTGTCCTTCTCCACGAATTGCAGCTGGAGCCTGGCTACTACTCCCAATTGGTTTCTATATTTGGCCTCATCTTATTGTCCCTCATAATTAGTCCTGAATCACCTTTTTAAAGCCCTCGTCCCGTCCAATTTCTTCGTTTCATGTTACTCCTCAACGTGTTCCATCGCCTCGTGTCGGGCAGCTTGGTATTCATCATGCAGAATGCAGTATGAGGCCCTGGCTTTCCATAATGCGTAGAAAGTTCTCAGATGCGCTTTCTATTTCCATAGCAATAAGTCTGTTTTCTTTTCAAGTGTCAGCTCATATGTGTCTTCCTCTCTGGCGTCCAAAGCAAAGGGTTCCTTTTTTCCTGGAATTCACATTTAAAATGACTTTACTTTGACAAATTCCAAGTTAGAGGAAGATTCGTACCTTAATTATGTTTGATTGTTTTTATTTTCCAAATTCAAATTCAAGATACTAAAAGCTTCAATGTCAAGCTAAAAGTACCGTTTCATTTATCCCGACAACAATTCCCTAATTAAGGAAATGCACACTAGCGTGTGTTGAGACTTTAACTAACTCGATTGAAATTCAACTAACCATAAACAATGAATGCAAAATCCATAACCAAAGTTTTGATACTTTTGAAGATGTTTTTTTCACAAATTATATGGCAATACTACAATGCATTTATTTCAACAAGGAAAGCATACAAGTATCTACGTATGACTGTTACGTATAAATTACATACAAATATTAGAAGTATGTTGCAGAGAATATTGCACAAGTGCTCGCCATTCCACAAGTGTCAAACTGGCCCCTTTCTGCCTGTACCAGGGTTTGTGGAAACCAGGAATTCTTCGAATTCTTGCTCTATTGCAGATATTAATTTATTATTCAGCTAGCTGTAATTAATGATCTTTTGAGCGTATCATAGGATGTCAAAACACACACACACACGTGTACATGCTGTCTATGGTCACGCCAATCAAAGGGATAGGGCGCTGTGGGATAAAAATAAATTCTGGTTACGACAACCTGGAAAATACGACATTCAATTTACTAATAAAAAGCATTGCAGGTGTCCAAAATATTGTGAAAAGGTGGTCATGAGATGAATAATTTCAACATTTGGTATAACAAATTTCAACACTCCTGTGTTCATTTCAAAGTGTTTACATTTTTCATGTTATTATTATTCTAACCCTTGCCTTTACATTCCATTCTGTGTAGCTCACTTGCTCCATTTGTATTTATTTGAAGGCATATTTATTCTAAATAATATACACTTGCATTTATTTAATTTCCAAACATTTAAAAAAGAACGGACATCTCAGCAGGAACTCGGACAGCAGGTTGATTAGTTTGCCAACTTCACCGATGGCTAGATTGGAAACCAGCAGACCCCGGAAGTAATTTCCATGATCTCATCGGGCTCTGATATGAACTCCCCCATCAGATACAGGGAAAATGTAATTATTTCAATAAGTCCAAATCGTTCCCTCTGAGATGTCAAGTATGTTGAAACTTACCACCCACCATGTTTTCCTTCCAGCTGGCTCGGTCAGGCATTTTAAAACAATATTAGCCACATACTCCAATAATTTTAGTACAGCATACAATGTCCAATTCTAACAATTTCTCAAGTCTGCTAGCCATGTTTCTAGACAACGATCAATGTTGTATAGCTGGAACCGCAAGATGAACTTATTATTCCCCATGAAGTTGACTGTCTTTAATTACTCCGATTGTATAGCATTTATTCCATTGTATATAGTGCATTGCCTCCACAAATTATCATGTAACAAATATAACGGTAATTTTAGTCATCAGCCTTGGAGGTAATAATAGAGAGCTTTGTACTGATATATACGGGCAATTATTACCGCAATAATATTCTCCGGGACGTAACGGCATGGGGAGCTGCAGTTGGAAACGATTGTGGAAGGACAAAGTGTAGTGCTGAGGGAACGATAACCCCGCAGGTAGGCCGGGAAGTGTTTCGACTGCAGTTTATAATAAAATAAGTGACTCTGTACAAAGTATTAATATTGTACAACTCACTGGGTTTGAAAGAGATCGGGACCTTAAATCTATGTACTAAAAGGATTCCTGACTGCAATTTATTTGCAGTAAACAGATGGGGATCGAGAAGTTGATACAACAAGTTTGAAAGTAGGGCCAGGGAGTTAAGGACGACGGTTATGGGTGATGGAGAAGTATGGGTACACAATAAGGGAAATACGGGTAAGCAGTGAGAGAAGTATGGGTACACAATAATAAAAGAGATGCAGTCTCGGAGTATCTTGGAAAAGTTTTACTCCCACAATCATACTCCCTTTATGGGTTAATAAGGATCGACCAGGAGCATTTATTTCTTTTGATATGTCACCGTGTATGTTTTTTCTGCGAAACTTCTCAACTCATGACTTTTCCATGAGTACACGATCTACACTATAAAAAACAGTATCAGTTTTATATAAATGCAGTATCAGAGCTGTATAAATTTACTATCAACGCTACATAAATATACTATCAAAGCTATATAAATGTACTATCAAAGCTATATAAATATACTATCAAAGCTATATAAGTGTACTATCAAAGCTATATAAGTGTACTATCAAAGCTATATAAATATACTATCAAAGCTACATAAATATACTATCAAAGCTATATAAGTGTACTATCAGCACTATATAAGTATACTATCGAAGTTACCAACGCTATGTAAATACACCGACTATGCTCTATAAATATTTTACCAATGCAATATAATCATCAATGTTATATAAAAATCCTATATAAACACAGAAACTAAGTAAGATACAGTATAACCAAGCACTAGAAGGCATTTTATCCCCATCGAACTACATAGCATGATTATTAGCGAACTTATTACATACCATAACATGAACTAGTACTTTTTATGTGGTGACCGAGGAGAGCAACAGCGAAGAAGATGAAATAAAGAAACGAGGAAATGTTTAATCTAATAGGAGAAATCCATGGATTTTCTATACGATGGAGGCCAAAGACCTAAAAAAAGCTAATAATACTGCACACTTCTCCTGGAAGGGACTTTTGAAAAAGCAAAAAAAAAATTCAAACACAACTCTTCGCAAATATGTACTAAGTAGAAACCGAGGGTTTAACAAACCCCAAAGCACACATATTGACTTTAAAGAAACAATAATAATATTTGCAATGGGAAATTACCTTCCTTACAGTTACAATCCTTGTCACATTCCAGTTTCAGGGTAGTATAAATACCACCTTTTACATGGCAGGTGCATTATAGTATATGTATAATCATGGTACAGGATATAGTAAGTATAGTCATCCCCACCCAATCCTTTTATTCCTGAGGACTTTCAATCAAACGCCTACCTCCTCTATATACTTCCCATTCAGTCCAATTGATTCCCCGTGAGTATGAAAATTACATATAAATGTATACGCAAATAGTTTCCTAATCATTCCGCCAAATGACTTTTAGCCCGTACCGCCCGAATCATGTTTTACTTGACTGCCCCAACAATTACATTGAGCATAAAGAGTCCCGTTTCATCAAGTAGGTCAAGATAGCTATTCCATCAGTTGGGCTTCACTTCCTCCATTCGTCGCCAATGCAACTGTCTGCGGTTTGGTGAGCCCATTTGTCCAATATTGAGGTACATCTACATATAATGGGGCTGCATTAGTAAAATATTGCCGGAGAATTTCCTCGTTAATGTTAATAAACAGCAGTTGGAGGGTTTAGATTGTATTTTTTGTGCTCTAAATTCATTTGTAGTTTCTTTTTTATTTAGAGTTTTTACATTCTAAATTTTAAATTATTAATTTTTATTGAACCACGCGTTTGATTCACATTATTATAATACATTGTTTTTATTTGCAAACATTAATTTGCATTTTTTGTCCATACTAATTAGCTTTCTTCATATGATCTTGCATTTTTGTCCAGATTAATTTTTATTTCTTGCTCATTTTAATTTGTGTTTTTCCAAAAATTAATTTGTATTTTGTGTGCTTATTAATTAGTAATTATGACTTATTACAATAGGCAAACCGTTTGGAAATCGTGATTTAATAAGCAAACAAGGTAGTTTTATTTACAAAATTTCCCAAAGTAAATATTAATTTAATTTCTAAAATCAAAATCCCGACTCACTCGAAGGTGTAAATAGCTTGTCCACTCGAAGGACTGTGTGTGCAAAAAATGGACATGTTATATTATTCCAATTGAGTAGTCGACTAAATATCGTCGTATCACAATTTTATTACCTAAACATAAGAATAAGAACGATCGATTTTCCTCATTGCCTGACGGGATAAGTCCTTACGCAAACACTTTATGTTTTCCCTGGCCATGTCCTGACATGAAAGGAGCTGTTGTTACTTTTGTTACATATATTATACGGCCGTTGATTTTCATGGTTTCGGCTTCAAGCGTGTCCAATATTTATTTCAATACCGAAGGAAAGTATTTATGAATAATTGAATTACCCATGTCCTGATATTACTTACCGGCTTCTTCACAATGTGTTGTATGGTGTTGCTATCGTATGTACACATATATACCTAAAAGTCATATCAGAGCGTGGAATTTAAAGCTGTGTCCATAAAAAAATTTATGCAGTCACTCCTGAAGGTCTTTCTGATGGATTCACCTTGCATGTTTTAAAAGGTGTTGTAGTTGTAGCTGTAGTTTATTTTAGATCCACGAAAGGAACACATATATTCTACATAATTTAGACGCACGACATGAGCAAACTTTTTTTGTAGATTCGCAACAGCAAGATACATTTTATTTCGGAGTTTTTAAATTTAGATTTGACTTAGTCACATATCACTGGAGTAAAATAATAGTAGATGCGCTAATGTATCATTAATTTATGTTACACACAATTTAGTCTCAAAATTTGTTAAAAATAAATTAAAAAAAATAAACCTCAATAAATTGACTATAGAGCTAACAGAATGCAAATGAAAGTTATTACATATAGTCAGTATAGACATAATAGAGAAGTTGAAATTCACCGGAACTTCATCGTAAATGAAAATAATGTGCTGGCAAACGACACATGCAATTTATACTTATTGTAATCATCTATATATTTTGTAATCAGGGAATTGACATGTAGCCAGGAATATTTGAAATTGGAAGACCCGGCCTTGAAAACATTCGAACCGAATCGAATAAACGAATAGAACTATACATAATGGAGGATTATATACGTGCATATATATACTATAAATGATTAATTGGATAAAGTAATATATTCTAGGAAATCCAAGTATAAAAAGGTATCGAGTATTTTATAATAGTAAATATTTTAGATGCAGGAGAGACGGCGAAGGTTGGTTTTAATATGCAAAAAGTAGGCAATGTATTTCTGAAATTTTTCACCGGGTAAAACGACTTGCATAAGAGTATGAGACATGGCAATTACATTAATTATATCATATGCATAAAAGTCTCTTCTGTTGTTTCAACCTTGAATTTTCCTGTCATGAAAAAAAAGAAATCGTTAAAACTGATTCAGTGTATTTCGATCGTTATATAAGCTCGTCGTATTGATGTTCCCAGCGTCAATCTGATTTTATTTGATATTTCAATCTCTAAAATGGCTGATGTATTATTGTATTTATTTCATAGATATTGTACCAGCAAAACTTGATATGTCAATCGCTTAAGTTACAAATAATTTTTTTAAACACTTTTTTGGTATCAAAATTTACTAAGTTGGCTTTTATGTTTTCAATTAGTGTAAAATCAGAGGGGGGGGGGGAGGATCAGCTTCAGAGAAAATATTTTTAGTTTAAAAACAAGCTCTTGTGAATGATTCTTTAGAATTCGTATACATTTATACTGCAACATTATTTCTACTATAGAAAAATTAAGAAATTGCAATCCACAATCCTTTCTTTCTTCTAAATTGTTGTTTAGAAATCCTTGTTGACTTCTGAAGCAAATGTCTGGAAACAGTACTTAATACTTAAATATAGACAAATAGCCTTCATTAGACTGAAATTTAGAAAATAAAAATTGCTCCTGATTATATTCCTCATTTAAAATAAACGATTCTCAACCTTCCGTTGGTCAATCTAAGGCAAATTATAGACTTCGAGGTTGTCTCAAGAACGTCTGGAAACTCTTCAGGGAAGGTTTCGAAGGCCAAAGTATGGAGCATCTTTCTTGATTTCGCAACGGGAGATCATCAAGAGATTGATTGTTGTTCTGAGTTACCATCTAAGCCATGATGTAATATCTTGCCGGGCTGCGTCGAAGGAATTCCGTTATTGCGTGTTATTCCCTAATTGTGTTGTTGAGACGGTAAATATCAATTATGAATAATATGAGTACATGTTTATATAAATGTTTCTTGAATGTACCTAAATTATTTGTATACTTAAATAAATCATTCATATGCTTATAAGTACATATAACGTACATATGGCGTATATATAACATTGGGAATATCGGAATAAAACAAATCTAAATTTAGAATTCGTTTTATTAATGATTAATTTACATAATGTTGTTATTCCTCAGCACAATAAAATTCCCACATGATAAATATTATGTAAGTCGTCCAAATACATTTGTGTCCACACAGGTAACAGGTTAAGGCTTCTTTTTATCATTGAGCACTCAGCAGACCTGAAACTTTTACTATTTGATGTTGCCCGCACGCTACTCATTTAAACATAATAAAGCCTCGAGATGAAGGGTATCCGTGACTATAATTAGTTTAATTACACATGAGGATGTAATTATACCTGTCGGTAGTCGGTACAAATAATAGTCGGGTAGGTCGATGGCGAGTTTGTAATTGGCTTTGTCAGGAGTACGTGGCGAGGTACGCAGTTTGACAGTCCGTCAGGGTCAGATCGGAAACCACAATATGTTCATCCCATTGGCTGTCTCTGACGATCTCAACAGTATATGTATGTTATGTATCTACTATGCTATAATATAGCTCCTTGCCCTACTGACAAGCTGGAATGTTTGATAGTGTAATACTATATAATACATTATACTCCCTCGTGTTGAGAAGCTATGTTCGGAGTAATGACAACTAATTTGCCCGCTTTCGTATCGATGCCTTTGATGTATCTCATTTATGTAATTTTATTTTATACTTGTATTCTATGTATAGAATACAAATTTATGTATACCTACATGTATTTTTAATATCATGTACTCTGTTCTAATTTTAAGCTAGATGAACTCGCAGACTGAAATGTTCGCGGACAATGTTTCAATGAGCTGCACGGAAGACTCAAAAGTAAATAAAGTATACGGTCGTCACTTTACTGCTGATGACGGGAACTACATAACCTAACCTAATACAATGCCTGCCTTTGTGCATAGAATCTTCACAAATATAGAACGTGTAATTTGTAAACACGGAAGTGCTGTCGAAACACATTGACAGCTTATTTCTGATCGTGAGTGCAGCCTTCGTGTGCTATTATCCATTACCTATATTTACGTTACTTAATGTTTAACTGGGTACTTTTATAACTTGAAATTGATTCCGCTATATTTGTATGTCACTATAGTAAATGAGCTACTACTTAGGTGGAAGCTTTTTCTCGGAATTCTACTAAAGTCGTCTATTAATGTATTGATATCATCTACGCAGTTTGGTAAAAGCGGGGATTTGATCAACTAAGAAACTGGAAATCATCTTTATAAAAGTCTCCGGAGTTATCCAAAAAGTTAGAAATTGCGTATCTGATAAAAAGGAAGTCATCTTATAAGCTATACATACGACTCTACTCACCAAAAAGCTCAAAGTTTATTCAATGTGGACGCAAGCTTAAATCTCTATATGTTTTAGTTGTTTTAATTATTTCTGATTCGAAGTTAGCTTGCTTATATATACAGGTTGGTGAAGGATCTTAAAGTATCAATTTATGTGTTGGAGAGATAAAAATCGGTACTTTAGGATCCTCCGCCGACAGTATGTATGTGTAGTTAAGGCGGAGTATTTCCTTTTGATAAACTCCAACGCAGTGTATCTAATATTCATTAGGATGAAGTGCATGGGATTACCCAGTGGAGTTGTCGGGAGTTGATAAAAACGTCATAATTTATGTAGCTACTGCAGGAAGTTATACCTCTTCATTACATTCTTGCTCAAGTCGATTTCTGTTTGGTGAAGATACGGGAAGGTTGGGAAATTCCTATATCTATATATCTAATACCCCCCTGCTCACTATAAGTACAATCTTTATAAAGCTAGTTAGAGGTTTTGTAATACAGGATAAATGCGGATGAAGGTGAGCGGATGTTGGCTAAAATTTTTGTTTAGCTCCAAGAGTGTAGTGGATTGGTATAGTGGAGGGGTATTGGTTCGTTTGTGCGCTGGTTACATTCCAATCTATTTTTCCCGTCCCTGGAGGGACAGTCTTCCTTTATGTACATACGGTTTATCTCAAGCGAACAGAACATCATTAAAGATAATTAAATTTACGCAGTGGTATATAGGATGAATTTACCTGTTCAATCCCATTCAAGGAGCAACAAATAATATTCCCAACTATTTGACGGTCGGGCTGTCAAAAATGAATTCATATTTTTCATTCTCCAGCAGGTTCTTTTAGATATGCCTGCCTGTTTATGTAATTATTTATTACATTTGAACGCATTTATTATTTTTGTAAGTAAGGCTCTCCATATATTCTATTATTTTGAAGCATTAGTATGAATTTCCAAGGTTGTTTTGTAATATGTAATACTATATAGATATAATTTGTAATAGGGAAGCTCCGGTAAACCGAAGGTTTTCAGGGATTCGGTAGGTAAGGGAAAATGGAAAAGTTGGTTCGATTGAACAAGACAGGAAAAATGATAATATTATGATTGATGAGGTTTGGGAAATGACATCTCCGGTTCAGATGGGATCTCATCCTCTATCCTACCTCAATTCCATGACAGTTAGTCCAACATTCTCTGTTTTATTATTGATAGCATGCTAAATGAAAGGCTGCAAATCATTTCGAGCATTTTAGTCCAAAGTCTTAAATCGGACAGTTTCAGGTGAAGGTGGGAGGGCAGGTTTCACTCTTTTATTTTGCTGCAATATATAGTTTTGAGTTTTTTTTACTGCAGCATATGCATTTCAAGGCATAAAGGATCATTCAATATAGAGGAACTTAAATATGACACATTTGTATATATAGTCAACCGTCAAGTCGTCTGCAGCAGTGCTGCTGCAAGTATTAAAGAGCTTCTCGGAGATCCCAGAAAGATGTTTGAAGAGAAAGAAAGAGTTGCGGGGATAATCAAATGAAACGTTGTATGAAAATTCAGAATTTTTTGTGCTTTACTCCCATGTGTATAAGCGTCGTGACAGTTTTTTTAACCAATTATTCAGCATTTATTCAGAACTAGTATAGTATTTCTTCTCAAATTTTCTCGAGTTGAATTTTGTTTAAATAATTTACAGTGTTGTTAAATTATTAACAAGTGGATCTCAAGTGTTCCTGGAAATTAAAATAATTGAATAAATACTTTATTACCTATATCCTTTGATTTGTGCTAAAACACATTTACAAGCTCGGCGGAATGTCTGAGCGCCCCGACGAAAAATGGCTTAAAATAATTTCCGTTTATTACAGCCAATAAAATACATCCATTGTATCTTTTCATGTCTCCTGGTGAGGGTAATCCCTTAAGACGGCCATTTATCTGGTTTTGGAGCCACAATTCCGGCTCGAGCTAATACCAACAAAGTCTTTATCATTTATTAAATAACAGCTATTAGAGTCAACCTAAAATAAAATAGTCCCGGTTCTCATGAAGCTGCTCTTCAAATTATTAGTATTATTAACTGTGTATAGCTTTAGTACGTATGTTCAGGCGGAGCTTGATTTGCTGGATATTTTTGAAATTGAACCCATGATTGTATAATGATAATATAAGATTTATATTTCAAGCTTTTTAATTTCATTAATTTATAAAAAGTTGGGATTTTTTACAAAAAACCTCGTTCAAATCCATAAATCACGGGACAAAAATCTTGAAAGTGGTAAATTTGTGTAGGAAGAATGCATTAATAAAGGTAATTTTGGACGTCAAAAATCTTGTGGATGTATAATTTTCTATGAGAAAGTGTGCAAATATGAAGTTTTCCAAAAAAATGCATTTAATTATGCAAATTTTGGGAATTAAAATGTATGAAAATCGTTAGATGTTGCGTATCTAAAGTACAGATAAATATAAATTGTCAAATTGAATTATCACAATAAATTTAAAGCGTCAATATGTTAGGAAAATACACAGAAACAATCAATTTTGACTCAAAAGAATTGCGTAAAAATCGGATTCGTACAAACAGAAAAGCAGTTAAACAGTCAGGGATTTGTATAACAAAAAAGCGATAATAGTCTTCTTGTAATGAAAAACAAAAGTGATAATAGTCTGGGCAAATCACCATAAATTTAAAGGCATGAATGGATGAGCGCAGGAGAAAAAGGTAGTGGGAAGAATGCATCTTGAGTATCTGAGGACGATGAGTAGTGTTATGTAATAGTAGATTAGGTTATGTAAAGATGATAATTACAGGAAAAAACAGGGTTGTGCATATGTTTTGAAGCTATATGTATCTCTATAGTTATGTGTATGGTATGGGTACGGGGATAGGGATAGCGAAAGGGAAGATCGCAAGTATCTATAGAGATATAGATACTTGTGATGATGTTGTAAGTAAGTATAGGTAGTAAGTATTATGCTTTCCGATATGTGAGCCGAAGTGAATCATGTACGAGAAGATTTCTATTAATGACATATATATTGTACCAACAGATAAAAGAAAGTTTGCTCCTCATCTTCTTCATTTCAATAAGAAGTAGGTTAACTGTGGCGTTTCTCGGTCACGGATAAAATGAGAAGGTTTTTGATATCGTCCATCATTAATCTTTCGCTCATATTTGAGTGTCTATAGGGGCAAAGTGTGAGCAAAGTTATTGGGTGTTCAGTATAAATTCTCAGCTTTATTCAACATGTAATGGTTTTATGAGGGCTCGTTCAATTATTGAGCAGGGCAAATCAAAGTCAAAATCAAAAGCTGTGGGGATTCCCAAACTTTATTTTCTACATTTCTATAAGCTTCATCAAAGCTTCATAGAGACTCCTATATAAGCTTTTTACACTCAATTCGAAAACGTTTTGCTTGTGCTCCTTCTATTGGCACTAAAACGTGGATGCTTGAATCGCTCCATGAAACTTGCTCCTCCAAATTTCTTGCTTGCATTAATAACTTGGAACATCCTCAATGCTTTGTCATAGGTGTGCATATGTGTGTATGTACATTGCTGTATCCTCAGCTAATCATGTTAACGGATTCAATTTTCATGTATAACTTACCACCTCCATTTTTACACTTTGTACAGACAAGGTCCCCGTATATATTTGCATATTATCCCATAATAAATCTCAGCGCTTGTGAAAACTTGTCAAGGGATCCCTTGAGGATTGTCTATAGTATTCATTGCATTTATATAGATACTATAAAGTAAATTTGTAAAGTGCACGTACCCTGGCTGTGGCTGGCTATGCAAATATTTTCATTCTGTCAAGTGTGTACATGGATTTTACATTTAAATTCATGCAATTCACTATAGCTGTATTACACTTTTAGGGGATACAATTTTTCCTATCAGAAATCGTTAGAGTAGATTGGAGGAATAACAAGTTTATTTTATATTGATAGGCACGAGCTGTGAAAATATTTTGACGACATCCTTTCCATTCACTTTCCACAGCCTTGTCAGCCTTAGCCACAGATTGATAGTCAGTATTGAGTGTATGCAAAATTTTATGCTGTAATGAGCTCTATTTACATCAATGGCATACAATTTTGCCATCATTTGTAAATACATAAACAAAAATTAAAATAAATACAAAAATACATACAAAAATACATACAAAAATACATACAAAAATACATACAAAAATACATACAAAAATACATACAAAAAACAATTTTTTTGAAATAATTTAAAAAAACAATACGAAATAACTACATAAGCAAATCATAAAATAAAGCATAAACTACGCTTCAAATGACAATCCTTACAGCTTGTTACGGCAATTGTCCCCCTAAAAAGTAAATTCTGAGCCATAACACATAATGCCTAATAATACCCCTAATAAACTATATTGCTAGCCCCGCAGGTATTTTTAAAAATTAGGTGCCCCACATAAATATTTCAAGTGCATCCGTGACAGCGAAACCAATGAAAGGGAAAATCGGATGGCAGTGAAATTTAATAGTATCGTAACACTATATATGTATTATTTATACTCTCCGCTGTATCAAAGTAGCTCAGATATTGTCAATCCAACATTTTGTCGGATCGACCTGAAAACGCATGGAATTCAATACGACCCATTAGTTTTAATGGTCAATCATAGGGATGAAATATGAGATTTGTAGGGCAGGAGTGCTTCAGATTGGTGAATATTACTCTCTTTCTCTGATGTGAAATAGGCGACCTTTATTGTGCTTTTAAGTGCGTTTCCATAGGATTTCACTCATGCTTCGTATATTTCACGGGGGTTCCTATATAGGATTTTCGTATGTTCCCATGTGTTAAAATGTAAATTTGATATATTTTAGTATCAATTCCGAATGTTGAGGGACAGTCTTAAAGTATAGTGTTAAATAAGTATTTATGTGCTGAACCTGTTCGTTGTTGTGTTATGAAATGATAGCGTGGTGGTGTAATGCTGCATAAGTATTTTCCCTTGAGAGCATCATGTCTTTGATTTCTAGGGATTTCTCCATTAAGATCCCTTCGCTGTGGTAGTTTGACCCAATTTTCCACGTACGCTGACTTGCTTGTGTGCTGTGAAATTTCTATATATTAATTGATTCATCCACATAACCACGATATTATATCACATATGAGAATTCATATAGGATTTCATTTATAAATAGAACACAACTATCGACATTTCGTGTGACATTGCTTGATGAGCAGACTGAAGCTCTCCACTCTGCTTATGACCTTGCGGTTACTAATAAGAAATTTATTATTTCCATTTAGTATTTCGCCTTCAAACTTGATTTACCCTGGGAATTCCTATTATGAAAATTTTCTCGCTTGTAATAATGATTGTTTAGTTTTAATTGAATAACAAATACATATTATTAGTATAGTATTTCGTAAACTTACGAGGTGCGTAAAAGTAAATAAATAAATAATTACTTTTGTAAATAATTACTTTTTGGAACAAACTCCGTGTGTGTAAATATGTGCGGGGGGAAAGCAATAGACTTAAATGCAAACTAACCTACTTTCACTCATGATTCCAGGAAATGACGCTGTTAAAAAACTTTACGCACTTTTCAGGACATCGCAGGTAATAACTACATTAATGTTCGAAACACGAGAGCGTCTTGATAAAAAATAAAGTTTTCTTGGGTTCTCTCATGAAATTGAGTTGGATACTATTACTTCACTGGGCCTTATTAATTTTGTAGTTAATAAGGAGTGAAAATGGGAGACGAAGTTTAGAGGATCTTCTTGTGTAGCTGTATGTAGTTGTAAAACAACTAAAACAAGTATCTATAACATTTTATATTATATTATATGCAACTCTCTCGTGTTCTTTATCATTTTTTTTGATATTCGTAAGGACATCCAACCACTTTTCATTAACACTTGATTACAAAAACTATCGCACGGTCCCATTCATACACATTTTAAATAGATACAGTCTCCATGATCTCAGTGAGATCAAGTTTTAAGCTTTAGAAAGTGTTACGCAATCAATTATGTACATGCTGCTGACCTTATTTGAAAATGAACTTTTGTGCTCTTCCACGTTTGTAATTATTATAGTTTACAGTTTATTGCTTCAATATACAGATTATTTATTTTGTATTAATTTTTGTATTAATTTTTGAATTAATTTTTGCAATAATTTTTGTAATAATTTTTGTAATAATTTTTGTAATAATTTTTGTATTAATTTTTGTATTAATTTTTGTATTAA